>JAZHYW010069275.1:0-26730 GCA_037355805.1 Ixodes ricinus
AGGCTGTTCGAGTTGCGGGATTACGCTTTTGGGTACGCACCACGCATTGCGGCACTTTTGCGTTTATTGCCTGTAACGTACCAGTGGGGCTGACAAAAAAAATATTTCAAACGTAAAAAAAAATTGTTTCCCTAACGTTTAGTTTTTGTTGCTTGTAAGTACTTAAGTGCTTTAGTACTTAAGTACCAAAAATGTGTTTTGCTTGCAAAGTTATTGACTGTTTTGCTGTTTGAAGTCAAAACAAGGCTTTTCGTTTGACATTTTCGTGACTTCGCACTGAGTTTGGCCCGTTCGACCATCCTGGCTTCGGAAATAGCCAAACTCGAGTTCACGTGGATTCTTATCAGTTACGAGAGCGACGTAAACTCGCTTTGGAGGGAACTTTCATATAACCCCCCCCCCCCCACCCGCACGCACGCATGCACACGCACGCACGCGCACGCGCACACACACACACACACACACACACACACACACACGCAAATTGCTAGGGGACTAAAACTTTGCTGTTTTCCTTAAACGTACGTTGTTGCGTACCCAAGCGATTGCGAAAGTACGGCGCGATATGTCCTGCCATGCCGCGGTTGAAACAAATGGGACGGTTTTTAGGGTTCATGAAGCAGTAGGGTCTTGCACCGATATGGTTTAAACATGGAATCGGTGGTTGCTGGACCAAAAATGACGGCAGTTCACAGCATGACCATATGCCCCTGACGGGGTACAAAACCCAGACTTTTGAAACCAGCCGCAAATCTTGTCCACCTCTCATATGACCAGAAATTTGCGACAGGCGCTTCAAAGTTCATCTATTTCACCCCGCGTGGCGTATTCACCTCAAACGTTTACGCCATGTGCGAATTCCAGACAAAGGAGAGTGTGCCGAGTGAAAATACAGCAGCTTCAAGGGTAAAAAAAGGATGATACAATGAGTGCCTTTCGGTCGCAACATAGTGATAACTTTATATTTTTTCCTTTAACATTTCATGGCGATACTGCGATCAAAGGAGGAACATCGGAACTTATCAATAATTTCGCAGCAGTCATCGCACGCAATTCTATAATTGTTATAGTTGACTTGGAGTGTGCCATTTTTAGGTACCTTCAGAGATAACTGTCTTATGAGTGAGTAAACGACATGAAACGTAGGCTACTATTATTATCGGATTCCATACATGACGTATATGAATTGCCAGCTTATGTATTACAGGCAGAAACTTTTTTACGCGTTCATTGATATCAACTTCCCACTGGTGCGATCTTCTCACAAGTACGATAGCGGATGAATTTAGAGTTGGAAATAAGCGTTTAATAAGGCGAACTTGTGCCTACAAACTTAAAAAAGCAAGATGCCACGAAACCTTGCATTTGCGACGGAAGAATGACTCATCCGAAGCAGCGTATTTTGCCTGGTTTTAGAGACGCGGTACACTGATGAATGTTCAAAGCACGAGAATGGGCTCGTATTTTTTATAAAGACTACGAAATTATTAAAATAGGGATCCGGCGCGAAGCGGGATTTTAACCTCATTCCTCTGCGTCACAGCCGCATGCGTTGCCCACTCCGCCACGTACGCGTCAATGTCGTCTATACTTTGTATAAACTTAAAGGGGTACTCCGGCGATTTCGTTTTAGGTACACAAACTAACTATGTTTCCTGAACCGCCAGTTTTTACCCTTTCCGGTATGACATTTAGTATCGTGAAATTCAAAATAGTTACTGTGCAATCGGCATATGAAAATGAAGAAAAAGCCAACATTCAAATATAACCGCCCTTTTCAGTGCCGTGACGTCAGTGACAGGCAGGCTTACCAATCGAGCAAGCAGTCTAAAAAATAGACTATACCAAGCCGCTGTTCCGTGCGGGTGCTCGGGTACTAGAGCGAGTTTGCAAAGCATTTATTTAACACCATGAAACTGTTTGGAATCAGTTGGGACCAAATTCCACGCTCCAAACAGTGAGCCCCTCCCTTCCGCTGGTGTCACTTTTTCCTTGTTGCCAGCAGAGACATTCAGTTGAAAAACACAGTGAGGACCAAAATTGTATATTCGATAACTTCTAAAAAAAGAATATTTTAACCTAAAATTAGGCATACTATTTTAGTGCCGAGACTTTTAAGTCCAGACGCAACCGAAGCTACTAGTCTTTGGGACCAACCAGACGGCGTGAAAATCAAACCATGATTGTGTTTCTCATATTTCGGTACGTGGTCTATCATCACTGAACTGACCATAAACAAAAAGGACCCAGTGACTTGCGCTTTTTACGCTGCTTGATTGGTCCGATTAGTACGAAGCGTTCGTTGAGTCTGGAATCTTAAACAAATCATGTAGAAACCACCGCCTATGCTGCGTTTACACCACGTTCAAATGTACTACAATAATAAATTTATTACACTTGTATCATGTATACAGGGTGCTTATTTTAGGTTTTACACATCGTTTTTAAAAATCGGTTCAGGCAACACTAATTCAGTTTGATCACGTGGGTTATACCGCCAGGTGGACATTGCATAAGGGGCTAATCGTCACGATAAGTGGTAATAGTAAACGAAAGTTTCTTAAAAACATTCTAATCAGTAAAAAATAAATACGAAGTTCAAATTGGACACTTGGTGAGCGTCACTGAAATTCACTACGTCAGTAAAGGTAACAAAGGATTGTCGCTCATGGGAAAAGCGGTTATGCGCTAAAATTACCACTTGTGTGCTACAGGGGCAAGCCTGGCGGTGGGAAAACGCCGATGATAATTTTATCATCCTCCTCCATCATGCCAAATCAGAAAAAATCAACGCATACCGAGCAGCAGCATCTCAAAATGAGTATGGTTTGGCCGTTTTTACGCCTTCGTTCATCTTTCGAAATGGGGGAAGACGCGCCTCAAACGGGAACTTTTTGAGGACAACTCAGTCCGCAGCTAAGGAGGAAATATGAAACTTAAAGCCATCGAGCCCATCCGGATACTATGGCTAATAGTTTAAATGAATACATTTGAGAAAACCAGTCACGAACTGGGGATGGTTATGCCATTTTTACGCATTTGTTCATTGTTTGCAATTTTTGCACACGCGACTCGACAGGAAATTTCTTTGGGACAACTCAATTCACAAATAAAGACGGGATATAAAATATAAAGACCTCTTGAGCGTTCCGGTACTAAGACAAATACTTCATAATAAGACGTTTTTTCAGAAAACTGGCCTTAAAGTGGGGATGGTTTGGCCGTTCTTATGCCTTCGTTCATCTTTTAATTTGGGCACCCGCGCCTTGCGAGTGTGGCGGAACCTATAATTTTTAAACAACCATTTTCTGACCTGATCGCGCATCGCGAGAGATTTTTTTCAGGAAAACTCAACCCCCACCTAAAACCGGAATATAACGTCCTTGTAAGTATTACCTCCCATCCTTGAACTATAGCAAGTACTCCAAAATGAGTCCATTTTGCGAAAACCGGCCTAAAAGTGGGAATGGATCGACTGTTTCAGGCATTCGTTTATCATTTCGAATTCGGGTACCAGCACGTCATCCAGAAACGTTTTGAGGTCGACGGAATTCTTAATTGGTGGCGAAATACAAAATCAGCGACAAAATCCTCAGAATCCGGTCCTCCATTACAAACTGCCGCTATGGCAAGTCCTCTAAAACGAGCCATCTTTTTAAAAGAATTTGTCTCAAAGTGGACATGGTTTGACTGTTTTCAGGCATTCGTTCACCATTGCAAATTTAGGCACCCCTACCTTATCCGGGGAAGTATTGAGATCGACCGAGGTTTTGAACTGGCGATCAAATATAGAATTTAAGGCCGCCAACTACAAGCCGGTGGTACTGCAAAATCTTGGGTTGAGGCTTCTTCGAGGAAACTGATATCAAGTCAGATAATTGAATAACCCTTCGGCTGATTTCTCTTATTTTTTGTGTGTGCGCTGGGTGATTGGGATAATTCGTATAATGTAAACATTTAGAAAGTACCTAAATATTACATTTGGTGTGTGAATGTTAATTTAACAACAACAATCATCCTTTCATAAATCGTTCATTCACCACGGTGCTACTATTCCTTACAATAAAAATCAATTTTTATATAATCACATCAGATTATTAATTAGCGAGAACACATCAAAACTTAAAAAAAATAATTTTAGATCAATGAAATAAAAATATAAGACGTTTACAATTCCTTTTATGCCGAATTAAAGCGCAGCTCTTGAGGAGGAGGAGGGGAGGGTACGGAGGGTATGGTATGTCTCTCCTCCTCTCTTCTCATCTACTCCTTCTCTGCTCCTAGCCTCCTCCCCTGCCTCCTCCTCCGGTTATGATTAACCTTGTCGAATGCTTTAGAAAAGGCGAGAAAAATGCAGTCAGCCTGATGGTGTTTGTCCAGTATAGCATGCAAACAATGTGTGAAATAAAGCAGCTGAGTTTCACAAGAAAATGAGCGACGGAAGCCATGTTGAGCAGAGGCGAAAAAGGAATTTGATTATAGGTAATTAAAAATATGAGAGTAGAGTATGTGCTCCATGATTTTACATTGAATACTTGTTAGTGAAATGGTTCGATAATTTAATGGAGAATGCTGGTTACCTGACTTATGCAGTGGAACCACCTTCGCAGTTTTCCATTCTATTGAGAGCGTTCCACTCTAAAGGGTTTGCAGGAAAAGTTTGGTTAAGAAAAAGGATGAGTACATTTTAGTTTGTCTTAGAAATTTGGAGGTAATATTCTCACTTTCACATGACGATGATACGTTCAAAGAATCAATTTACTATACAATTCTAGTAGGTTCCTTGGCAACGGGAAACATCGCGCTAAACTCACAATGTGAAACGTCATAAAATCCATTTCCATCGCCTGCAGAAAAACTATTTTAAAAAACATAATTAAACGCTCATGGATATTCTGCCGGAGGGATTAACGCACCAGGCTCATCGCTGAGAGAAATTAAGGTGTCTTCATTCATATTAACAGTGTTCCAGAACTTCTTGGGGTCATTTAGCATTAGACTTTGTAAAGTGTTCTTAAAAAAATGTCTTTGACGTCAGATACACCTTGGGAATATTCGGCCTGAGTCGGAAAGTGTGCTTCCCACCGATTAATCGTGTTACGTAATTTAGCTGAAATAAAAGTCGATGTTTTTGATTTAAAATACATTTTATGGCATTAGTATGCCATGGTGCCATACTAGGAATAGATTTTTTAAAGACCCACAAATGCGTACTCGACTTTGCTCAAGGGATTCTTCAAGTTGGGACACAGGCATTTCATCTTGGCTCGGCGACTGTATCAGTATGCTATGCGAATGGGCTGCCATTAAACTCGCTAACACCGTGTTCTCTAGGTCTCAAAACTCACCTTATACCTCTATATGCTGCCACTGCTCCTCGCCTTCAAGAGAATGACGCTGTTCAACTGCAGAATTTACTTTCACGTTCTTCGGCTGTATTCAGCAGTAGCGGCATTGACTTAGGAAATACCTATTTGGCTACGCACCGCATCATAACCGGTGATGCAGACCCCATTCGGCAAGCGCCTCGCAGACTACCACTGGCGAAGCGTTCACACGTGAATGACCTCGTTGAACAAATGCTCAGACAAGGTGTCATTGAGCCAGCCTATGGACCCTGGTCCTCGCCGATCACCCTGGTAAAAAAAAGGATGGATCAACTCGATTTTGCGTCGATTATAGGAAGCTAAATGACATCACAAAGAAAGATGCTTTTCCACTACCACGGACAGATGATATCCTAGACGCGCTCGCGGGATCTACTTGGTTCTCCACCCTTGATCTCAAGAGCGGCTACTGGCAAGTTCCCGTATATTCATCAGACCGCGAAAAAACAGCCTTCAACACCGGCAACGCGCTTTATCAATTTACAGTCATGCCCTTTGGGCTATGCAACGCTCCCGCAACATTCCAACGTCTAATGGAAAAAGTCCTCGAGGGACTAACCTGGTCCGCTTGCCTGGTGTATTTAGACGACATTGTTGTCCTTGGAAAGACCTTCACCGAACACCTGACTAATCTCGAGTTGGTGCTCCAGAGACTTCAAGACGCAAACCTGAAGTTGATCCCTAAAAAATGCACCCTTTTTGCTCGGGAAGCCCGATATCTAGGACACGTTATTGCAGCCAGTGGCGTCTCTCCTGATCCACTGAAGTTATCAGCAATCACCGACTGGCCAACTCCAGCATCAGGTGCTGACGTTCTGAGCTTCCTCGGCCTGGCGACGTACTACCGGCGCTTCGTCCCTGGTTTTTCACGAGTCGCCAAGCCTCTATATGCCTTGACCGAGAAGTCCAAGGTATTCAAATGGTCTACTGAATGCCAAGACTCCTTTGACGCACTAAAGTGTGCGCTAACGTCTCCCCAGCGCTGGCTTACCCAAGAGACAACGCGCTGTTCATTCTGGACACAGATGCGAGCAATACCGCGGCAGGTGCCGTACTGTCTCAACAACAGGAAGGCCATGAACGAGTAATTGGCTACTACAGCAAAGCCTTCACAAAGCCAGAACGAAACTATTGCACCACAAGACGTGAACTTCTCGCTATTGTCAAGGCTCTTTCCCATTTCAATCACTATTTGTGTGGCAGGAAGTTCATAATCCGCACAGACCACGCAGCGTTGACATGGCTTCTTGGTTTTAAAGAACCAGAAGGTCAAGTTGCCCGCTGGATAGAACATCTACAGCAGTACGACTTCGAGATTAAACATCGT
Organism: Ixodes ricinus; assembly: GCA_037355805.1. Taxonomy (NCBI): domain Eukaryota; kingdom Metazoa; phylum Arthropoda; class Arachnida; order Ixodida; family Ixodidae; genus Ixodes; species Ixodes ricinus. The sequence goes on from JAZHYW010069275.1 coordinate 6,715, forward strand.
GCGGGATCACACCATAGTAACGCCGACGCCCTCTCTAGGCGCCCATGTAGTGAGGGTTCCTGTCGACAGTGCATGAGCATGATTCGCCGTAATTCGGGCCTGAGTCGCACCCTCTGCCCTGTCACCATCTCCAACAGCATGTGGTCACCGCAAGAAATACAAGAGGCCCAATCACGTGATCCTGCTGTCAGCCTGTGCGTCCAGTGGAAACGAAACGGCCGTCGGCCACAACGTACTGAGATATCCCACCTATCTCCAGCAGCATTAAGCTATTGGGCCCAGTGGGACACACTAGAGTTACGTGACGGACTTCTGTACCGACGCTGGGAATCACCCACTGGTGACCGAGTCGTGTGGCAACTAGTTGCACCACCAGAATTCCGCGCCCAGATATTCCGACAGCTTCACAGCAGTCCCGAAGGAGGCCATTTTGGCGTCAACCGTACCCTTCAGAAGATACGCAAGCGTTTCTACTGGTTGCAGTGCCACAACGATGTCAAGTTGTGGTGCCGTCAGTGCGACCTGTGCGCTTCGCGTAAGGGCCCCCACAAAAAAGTACAGGCGCCATTGCAAGAACGCGTCAGTGGAGCACCATTTGAACGGGTCGCCATAGACGTTCTCGGTCCTCTACCACGAACACAAACTGGCAACAGGTTTCTCCTTGTCATAGTAGACTATTTCTCAAAATGGCCAGAAGCCATCGCTATTCCTGACCAAACCGCCCCTGTCGTGGCAGATGCTTTGGTAACCCACTGGATATCACGGTACGGCGCACCCTTGTCATTACACTCAGACCAAGGACGAAACTTCGAGTCACAGGTCTTTCAAGATGTCTGTCGACTGTTCAACATCACGAAAACAAGAACGACGCCGCTGCATCCACAGTCCAATGGCCTCGTGGAGCGTTTTAATCGCACCATACTGCAGCATTTGGCGATGTTTGTCAACAACCATCAAGACGACTGGGACTGCTTTGTCCCTCTGTTCCTCTACTCCTATCGAACCGCAGTTCACGAAGTCACCGGGTACACACCCGCCATGATTCTTTTTGGACGGGAAATTCGCATGCCGTGCGACCTCGCTTTCTCAAGACCGCCAGACCGTTCCTCTGACCCCGCGTCTTATGTTGGTGACCTGATGATGCGTCTCGAGCGGACATACGACTTCGTTCGAGGGCGCCTGTCTATCGCTTTCCAGCGAATGAAGGCACGATACGACGAGCACACCACACAAGAAATGTTTCAACCGGGAGACAAAGTGTGGCTTTACAACCCTCTGCGAAAACGGGGGCTTTCGCCCAAACTACAGCGTAACTGGCAAGGACCATTCATTGTTGTCACGCGCTTGAACGATGTGGTATACCGCGTGCAACGCAATGCTCGTTCGCGCATGCTCGTGGTTCACAGAAACCGCCTTGCTCGGTACGAAGGCTGCTCAGCTTGAACTGAACTTACTGTCATTTATTTGTTTTTTTGTGAGGGGATAGTGTGACAGAAAGAAGAAGTGATGTTCGGATTGGAAGGATAGAAGGGAACACCAGGGGCCAGATACGCTTAGAATAAAGCGTAACAATACTTTGTTTCTTCGTTCTTCCATCCTTACCAGTAATGCCTCGTATTCTCGCCAAATCCCTAACTTATTTAAGGAGGACAAAAAGAAGCCCCATTCAGTTTAAAACCACTTGCTCTAGCGTCTAACTAGCACTGAACCATTCGGCACATATATGTATATCTCTTCAAATGTAACCCTATATGCCTCTGCTCTTGTCAGTCACGTCCTTGCCTCAAGCAGCAAGGGGTTGCCCCGTGAACTATCGAACACTTGTTTGTTTCTTTTGTCCTGTATTTTTTGTTTACCTCTACAATCCTAAAAACGATTTCTTTTGAATCCTTATCTTCGACATTTTCTTCGATTCCGCTTTTTTAGTTCTTTTTTACTAAAGTAATCCGCTCAGCACCATCATTAGTGTGTAGGTATATAAATTTCAGCTTTCGGGTCCGGTTTCTCGCTGTCGTGTTCGATATACCATATAATAAAATGACGTCCGTTCGGAGCTTAGACAAAAGACAAACTTATTGTTGTATATCCGTTCACGTGGCACCTGCACACACGAACTGGCGCGATCGCTGGCCTCTGCCCTGGTGCGTTGTCGCGCTCCCATTGTTCAGCTATGGCTACACGTTCGTACATTTTTTCGTTGAAAGGTTTTAATGCATCATCGCGTTGTAGACATCTTGTGGCTACCGCACGTTTCTTCATTTCAATTACCATTTTTTCAAATATAAATTTTCCAATTGCCCCTCTGCACTCAAAGAACGACCAGCCCAGTTCCCCCTGTGCTTTTCCCACAGGGGCACCTGTGAAAGCAGGTGTTTGGAGAGTGGCGTCTCCACGTACCCCGAGCCCCGCAGGGGGCGCCTGCACCTTAGGTGCTAGGTGCTTGGTGAGTAGCGTCACCACGGACCCCAGCCACGTGGGCCACCATACCCGCACGCAGGGGGCACCTACTTCTAGTAGGTGCTTGGTGAGTGGCGTCACTACGAACCCCGAGCCATGTGGGTTCGCCCACCCACGTCTGGCTGTGCGTGGCGTACCCGTGTCCGGGGAAAAGGGGACCCTGGTGGTTGAGCTGAGCCCGGGGTATGTTTGGACCCTTCGGGGCCCCCGGGCGAGGCAATACACCGCTTCGGCCCCTGCTTCTCGTAGACGGGTGTCCTGGCTTGGCCCGACCAGGATGATTCAGTCAGTCGCCTCTTCTACCCTCTTCTTCCTTCTTTCACTTTTCCTCCCACCTCTTTCTCTTTTCTTCTACACTCTCTTCCTTCCTTTTTCACCTTCTTAGGCGGCAAGGGCTAACCTTGAGTGGAAACAGGTCCTGTCCCTGCATCCACACTCGGTTATAGTGCCCGGGCAGCACTGGTAGAGTAATTGTGTCAGCCAAGCCTTTCTTGCTATGGCACATTACCTACCCCCTCGTTGGGCTCCGTGGTGGGCGGTGCACCCGGGCACTGAAATTCCTTCCCATCTTTATGGGTTCCAGAACTAAACCTACTGATCGGGCCCTGAAAAGGACCCGCACCGAAGTCCTTGACATTCCGACTAAGACCCCTGATCTTTTTAAATTCCCAAAGTTTCTTGTTTTGCATTCTGAGGGCGAAAAGCCACTGGCTAAACTTTCTCCATTCTTAGTATCCAAAGTGCTTGAAGGCATTATCGGTGCGAACTTTAGCGCCAAAAAGATGGCATCAGGCGACCTCCTTGTTGAGGTAAACACAAAGAAACAAAGTGAATCACTCTTAGCCCTGAACTCTGTCTCAGACTACGAGGTCAGTGTGACCCCTCATCGAAAGTTGAACACCGTCCAAGGGGTCATCTCTGAAGATGACTTGCTCGACTTGACAGATACAGAGCTAGTTGAGGGTCTCTCCGGACAGGGAGTGGTTGCAGCACGACGCATCACCATCCGTCGCGACGGCATAGAACGCAAAACCAAGCATGTCATTCTGACTTTCGACTCCACGACTCTACCCACTAATGTAAAGGCAGGCTACCTTCAGTGCCGTGTCCGGCCTTATGTGCCGAACCCTCAGCGCTGCTTCAAGTGCCAAAGGTTTGGCCATGGGTCGCGGAACTGTCGGGGCAGCGAGACCTGTGCCAAATGCTCTAGTAAGGAGCACGTCGCTGATGCGTGTGAGAACGAAGCTCAGTGCACTAACTGTAATGGAAAACATCCAGCATACTCCCGATCTTGCCCGTTGTGGAAGCAAGAGAAAGAAATTCTCACCTTGAAGGTTAAAGAAAACATTTCCTACATTGATGCAAAAAAGCGTTTCGCCTTTGTTTCCAAAGGCTCTTATGCCGAGGCCGTACGTAGGGGACCGGTACGGCCAATGGTTTCGACTGGAACACAGACGTCTACGGACGATCTGCGCCTCCCGTCGAGGTCTCCGGCGTCCTCAGGAGCGGTGCCAGTGACACCGCTTTCGAATCGCAAGGTGGATGCTGCCTCCTCAGCATCCACCTCGGAGCAGGGGCTGACCCCCCTGCTCCACCTGGCACTTCGGCCCCTAAGGGCCGAGGCCTACCCCCTCGCACCTCTGCTCCCCAGAGGAAGCCCGGGGAGCCGCCGAAGCAGTCGACCTCCAGGGGTCAACTGCCGGCGGCAACAGACGAGCCCATGGACATAAGTGGGCCCAGGTCCGAGGAGGATGCTCCCCCTCAGGATCGGAGCCCTGCTCTTTCTGTCGCCAGTGACCCCACTTGGAAACAGAAAGATCCTCCTAAAAAGCAGAGTATCCCATGCAGCGGCTTGGACTTTCCATTTTCCCGGGAGCAGGCTGAGAGCTTTCCGGCCGGGGGGGGGGGGGGGGTGCTGCGCGTTACTTTTTCGCCAGAAGTGGATATTGAAGGTAACGAATGCACGCTGGGATTCCATTTCCCATGTATTTTGTCAATAAAGACAACGTGAGCGTTATTTTGTTTATATGCCACTATTCGCAACTCCAACGCCTTATAGGTGGCGGGGCGGTAGTTCCAAGATGGCGGAAGAGACGGGGATAGATTCTTTAGGGTTTCCCATACGCCTGCTCGCTGACGCTGGTCAGTGCGCTAAAAATGATGTATTTGTCTGCAAACGCGAAGTGGTTAGGGCAGGATCATATTACAGGTGACGGAGATGTTGATGCGCGTTAGCAAAATGAGCATGCTGATATTTAAAAGTTGCAGAAACCTCGAGTTTGTGGCGGGCCAGCGCGCTTTACGTACCGGTCATGTCACTGTTTCTGGCAGAATGTTTTGAGGGTTATAAAGATATTGTGTTTGCGCCTTGCCTGGCCAATATTGCTCTGAAAGGTTAGCCACGCACGGTGACCGTCAAGCTTCGGAAGAGCAGCGTTCACAGTATTGATGCCTTCGTGTCAAAGGCTCGCAACCGCTGCTCACCGTCTCGGCTTTAGTGTATTGCAACACGTGATCAAACTGCTCTATGGTTATTGATAAGAAGATTGTTACCACAGGCTACCATGCGGTGTAGCATTACAACCAGAAGTGCGCTGTGACTTTGAAGCACAATTTTCAACGCGTGCCAGGAGCGTTGCCTTGCTCACGGTATAGCCAACGGTAGCCTGCGGTAACGCTGTACTAAAACTGCCTATTACCATATTCAGCGTGTTTAGGGGTGTAGGGGTTTTATTCATTGCTTTACCAAAAATGCATATTTTAATATACCGTACTTTTGTTTTTGTACCGTGTTATTTGCAACGTTTTGTCCCCTCTCACCAAAACTGCATTCTAAGCTCTCGTCACGAACGGTTGGCTAACACAGACGCGCTTAAATTGCTTCGGGCATTTCTTTAAGTATTTTGTAATTTCCTGAAAGCAAGTACGCGTATTCTATCTTTTAAAATCGCTTGGAATAAATGGTCATGTTCCTATGGCCCCAAAACGCAAACCCATTCCCGACGTGTATTGCTCGACATATCGCTGCGCTACCAGTTTTCCTCTTACTTACGGCAAAGAATATACTTTTGATAGACCGAACGCCAGAGCTCTACATTATTAGCGGGAGCGTTTGCCGTCACGTTGAGCACAGATCGAGCTGGCGGTCATGCACAAGACCAGAAATCCTCAGCGTATGCGATATACGAAAATTTCCTAATGAAATTAGACATCCCGGTCCTTCGTGCAACAGCTGTTGCGAGGTGGAGCACAAGAATTCCTATCTTAACGCGCTCACTTTTTTCGTTAAAACGGCTTCACGCATCAAGGCCGACAGCCCCTGCCACCTTTTCCGCGCCGCCGCCGCCGCAGCCGTCCCCGTTCCACTAGTTCTCCGCTGGTCCGCGGGAGGGCGAGCGGCGCGCTGGAGTTGCGAATACTAGAAGCTCGTTACATGGCACGAAAACAGATTCTAGATAAGGATCGTGGCCCCGGCCCAGGGGGGTCTCTGCCCCCCCCCCCGGATTTCACCAGGGGGCACGAGCCCCGATGCCCCCCCGAAGTCTACGCCTATGATCCCATGTGAAAAATAGATTTTAAACCTTAAAAAACCACCCTTTTAGGTCACTTTTATATATATTTTCCGTCTGTAAATGGTAAAGAACTATAGTACTATGCAGTAGAATTGCCGTGGTCTTTTCCCTAATATTGATAACATAAACTTTTTTTCTTGATGAGCTTCGACCTGTTGATGTATGCCTACAGGAGACTCATCTCAAGGACACACAAACTATTGCTCTACGTCGTCATCAGGTTTTTAGAAAGGACCGTGCATCCCATAGCAACTCCTTTGGTGGAGTAGCTGTGGTTGTGCAGAGCGGTATTGCCTGTGCTTCTGTTCCTCTTACTACCTCTCTAGAAGCAGTGGCAGTTCGTATTCTTCTTGACCGCCTTATTACGCTTATTTCACTTCACCTGCCACCAAATATTCCACTGCTTTTAGATGACCTGCATGGACTTGTAGCGCAACTTCCGCAACCTTTTTTAATCTTAGGGGATTTTAAAGCCCACCACCCCATGTGGGATAGTGCTCGCCAAGACTCCCGGTGTCATTGAAAGATTTTTATTGTCATCCGGCCTTTGCCTTTTAAATGGACAATATCCTACATTTTTAGTGCACCTCATAATACTTTCACTTCCATCGATTTGTCTCTTTCATCCCCAACTTTACTTCCGTGTTTTTCTATGAAGGTTTTAGATAACCCTTTTGAGAGCGACCATTTTCCTGTTATTTTAGAAAGTACTGGTGCACCTCCGTCACTTTCAACACGTATCCCCAGGTGGAAATTAGACAAAGCTGACTGGGCTCTTTTTGCACTAGAAGCAGTGCTTGACCCAACTGAACTGTTAGCTATGACCCCGGAAAATGACACCTTGTGCGTTACTGACCGTATCATAAATGCCGCATCTGCCTCCATTCCACAAACATCTGAAAATCTTCTTAAGCGCTGCAGGCCTTGGTGGACCAAAGACTGTACTCTTACACTTAGATGTCAGAACAGGGCCTGGGGCACTTTCTGCCGCTACCCAACGGTCTGGAACAAGATAGAGTTTAAAAAATGTAAAGCAAAGGCTGGTTGGACAAGGAAACGAGCCATGAAAAGCTCATGGATGAAATATGTTTCCAAGTTAAACAGTTTTGTCACTACTAGGGAGGTGTGGGACCGAATGAGGAAAATTCGGGGTAACTACCTCTCTTTTAGGACGCTTCTTCTTCCCTCGGCTTCGCCAACCTTGAAGGGCCAGGCAAATGTTCTTGCGGAACATTTTTGTGAAGTGTCTAGCTCATTTAATTATTCTGAAAAAATTAAGGAGCTCAGAGCTGTAGCAGAAAAGCGGCCAACTGCTATGTAAGGATCAGACAATCTTGTATGCAACCAGCCTCTCACAACGTGCGAACTCGAGGTGGCCCTTGGGTCAAATAAGCAGTCGACACCTGGTCCTGACAAAATTCACTATGAAATGTTGCGGCACTTGTCTCCTGAATCTCTAGGGCCTAGGCCATTTGTTAACCTTTTTTAATCATTTGTGGGTGGCTTCTGCCTTTCCTCAGTGCTGGAAACGGGCACATATAATTCCTCTTTTAAAACCCGGTAAAGACTGTACTTTACCAGCAAGTTATCGTCCCATTGCAATGGCCAGTCGCCTTGGGAAAACTTATGAAAAACTAATAAATAGACGATTGGTACACTTTTTCGAGACTGATGGAATTTTAGATCCCAGTCAGTGTGGGTTTAGAATGGGGCGACTCAACATTGGATCATCTTGTTCGCCTGGAAACTTTCATACGTGAAGCATTTGTTCACCGACAGCACTGTGTTTCGGTATTTTTAAACCTAGAGAAAGCATATGATACTACTTGGCGTTACGGGATTCTAAAGGACTTATACACACACGGTGTCCGTGGCCGCATGTTGCGTTGCATAAGGGAGTTCTTGACTTACCGAACTTTTCAGGTTAGGTTTGGTTCTACACTTTCGGATGTTTTTCCTCAGGAAAATAGCGTCCCTCAAGGAGCTGTATTGAGTGTAACTTTGTTTGTGGTGAAGATGAACAGCCTTGCTGCAGTGATACCTCCATCAGTTTCATATTCATTATATGTAGATGATGTGCAGATTTCCTTTTCGTCCTGCAATCTCTCAAGTTTCGAGCGTCAGCTTCAACTCTCAATAAACAAAAGAGCAAATGGGCCGATGAAAATGGTTTTAAGTTTTCATCTGAAAAACAGTGTGTGTTCCCTTTTCACTACGTCGTGGTCTGTTGCTTGATCCTTGTTTGCAGTTTAATAGCTCTGCAATACCTGTAAAATATGATCACAAATTTTTAGGGATTATTTTCGACAAGAAACTTACCTTTCTAGCTCATGTCAAGAAGCTGAAGCAGAAATGCTTGCGGTCGTCTAACATTATCTAAGTGCTTTCACACACATCCTGAGGGTCTGACAGGCGATCCCTTACAAAAAATTTATATCTGGCCAGATGCAAAGATTTCAGATATGGCCATATAAAAAATTGGCTACATATAACCTGATATGGTATATCTGCCAGATATAGCCTCATAATGCCAGATATAGCCTGATATCCCTGGCCAGATATGGGAATCCCAGATCTGGCGAAGTAAGGAAATTCGAGATCTGGCCAGGCATATCAAAAGGACACAAGCCTGAAATCAGCACTTTATATCTTTTTATTGTCTACAATTCTCCCAAGTGCCCCTGCCCGCACTCGAGGAATTATAGGAACGGTGATCCAGCTCCCTAGTGATCGCTAGTTTTGACCAATTCCATGGTTACACAGTTTGGAGTGTAATTCGTAGTCACCCTAAACAAGCGTCCCAAAGGGCTCAAGAACCTGCCATATCACTTTTAAAATTTCTCGTCAATGGCAGTGTTTATGATACTGTGCATTCTGTTCAACCTTCAACCAGGCTGAGGCGCCGAAATCTCTTACAAGATATCATTCTCGTGACTGTTGTTTTAGCAGGAATTACTTAAAAGCCAAGAAAACACAACAACCAAAACCGGGATTAAGCTCGGATTCAGCGGAGCTGTTTCTAGCATTTTTAGCGTTTCTAACTTAATATCAGCGTCTTTGAAGCCGTAAGAGAATGATAATAATGTAAGAGATATGTCTGCAGCTCATTCAGGTTGAAGGTTGAACAGAATGCACAGTTCTGACATTGGCGAAAAATGTTAAAAGTGATATGACAGGTACTTGGGTTCAATACGACACTTGTTCAGGGTGACTCTGAATTACACTCAAAACTGTGTAACCAAAGAGTTGGTCGAAATTTCCGATCACTAGGCAGCTGAAGAAACGCCGTCCCCATGATTCCTCGAGTATGGGCCGAGGTGCTTGGGGGATTTAGCAAATCGTCTATTCCGGCGTAATGTTGGCACTTCAAAATAATTTATTCTACATTGAAATCCTCGTGAAAATTAGCACAAATAATCTCAAACTTAAACTTGCCAAAGCTGAAGTTTGGGATTATTTGTGCTAATATTTAGCTTGCGAACAATGAGTCTTTCACATTTTGCTAACAAAGTAAATTTTTAACTTTTTTTAATCTTCTTAATATATTGAAAACCGGCCGCCAGATAAAGCTGTATATACGCCAGATAAGGCTGTGTATACGCCACATAAGTCTGTATATACGCCATATCAGGCTGTATATACACCAGATAAGTCTTTATATACGCCAGATAAGTCTGTATATACGCCAGATATGTCTGTATATGCGCCATATCAGCCTGTATATACGCCAGATAAGTCTGTATATAGGCTGTATATAATCATATAATGTTTGATATGGCCAGATATGGCCCAGATATAAGATTTCCATACGGGATAGTGGCCACTTTCGTGGGTTTGCAGAAGTGAGTGAATAAAAAGTCGTATTAAGTAAAACATTCGGGGGCAGATATCTTGGAACACAGGCACATTACGCGAATTCTACAAAATGAAACAGTCTTGGCATTAGACGGCCTCAAAGTTTGTAATATAAACATGTATCCTAATTACAGTAATTAAAAAGTTAATTAACGGATTTTGGTTAATTAGTTTGATAATAGCGATGGTTATATTCCCATCTAATGTCCGCCAAGCCATATAAACACGCAGTGAAAACCGCATTCATAAAACGTTTACCCCTTATTTAAAAATTTGGTGCAGTTAAAAAAACACCCTGTATATATATATATATATATATATATATATATATATATATATATATATATATATACAGTGTGTTTTAGAGAACTCAGGCCAAATCGCTCCTGCGAAAACTACTCGTCACAACGAAAAAATGCATGTGTCGTTTTGGTCCTGGGCCAAGGGCACATTTAGGAAAATTATTAAAGTCTGCGATAATTAAGTTGTTAATTATTTTTGCGTCATAAACTTTTTAATTATTGTGTTTAAGGGCATGGTTTCAATTAGAAAATTGCTCAGCATTATCAAAAAAACACCAAATAAAAAAATTGCAGAACGATAGAAGGCACGCGAAGCATTTTACGGCTTTCTGAAGAACCGCACAAATTCGAGGGGTTTTTAAGTTTCGGTTTGCTATCGGAGCGCATCTCGGCCCCGGCGGCACCGCGCCCCGTGGAGAGATAGTGCAAACAGCCTCTGCAGCGTCGCGCGATGACAGCGCAGCAGAGGTTGGTTGCACTATCTCTGCACGGGGCGCGGTACCATCGGGGCGGAGACGTGCTCCGATAGCAAACCGATACTTAAAAACCCTTCGAAGTTGTGCGGTTTTCCAGAAAGCCGTAAAATGCTTCGCGTGCCTTCTATCGTTCTGCATTTTGTTGATTTAGTGTTTTTAATTATGCTGAGCAATTTTCTAATTGAAAATATGCCCTTAAACACAATATTAAAAAGTGAATTACGCAAAAATAAATAACTATTAAATTATCTCGGAATTCATTAATTTTCCTAAATACGCCCCTGGCCCAGCACCAAAAGACACATGCCTTTTTTTGTTCCGCATGTAGTTTTCGCAATATCAAATTTGTCCACCTTTCGGAAAAAACCCTGTGTATACTTGCTTTTCCTGAGTAAAACTAGTTGAAAGACATTACTTGTCCTGGATACTTCTTGTTCTAGTCTTTTTTGCGCTATTTTATGTTTAAAATGTACCATATGTTTCTGAACATAGTGTCCTTGATATTTTCTGAGTGGCTTTCAGCTACTCAAAATGCAAAACAGGAACTCCTTATCGCACAACCCACACGTGCTCGACATAGTAATTATACATGCGAACCACGTTACGTGCGTAAGCAACAGACGTGCAGTTGCGCGGAGGAACAGCGCAACAAATTTCGAGTTTATCGTATTGTGCAACTCAATATCGAATCCGCAGACTACGATTAACAGAGTTATCGTATTCGAAGCGATAAGCAGAAGCAAGGTTAAATTACGCCGAGCAAATCTACCGCTCGTGTGAGAGCTGCTGGCCATCAAGGTTTCGGGTCGGACAGCGTTTCAGTTCCATGAAATCACGAATTATATTGCGGAAATGCTGTTCCAGCTTCTAACGATGAAGTGCTAAAAGGAATATTTTGCTCATTTATTTTCAACTGGCTGACGTCCAGATCCCGGGCCGCAGAGCTTCAGGCAATCTGACACTTAAAGGGACACTGACAGGGTATATATGCTCTGCAAGGTTTTTATTTGTACATTACATATAAGAGCCCAAATACACAAAAACATATTCACAGCTCGAAATTCGTTTTATTTCCGCCTGAAAACCGCCGATCGAGAACTGGCCGGTTTGAGTCACGCTCACTCTCTCCTCCGTGGTCACGAACCTTTTTCTATCACCTAAACAGAAACAACCACCAATGTAATCAAAGTCGTTAGTCATCGAAGGCACACACACAATATTAATATTGAGAAAGAAATACGATACCAATTTTGTGTGCCTTCTAAAAAGCTGCAAAGACGTTGACTGAAAAAGAAGGCTGCACAGCCTCGTGACTTTTGCCAAATCTCTCCTCCTCTATATTTCTTCTTCCTCCGCAGTCCAGTTGCGGTTTCGGTTTCAAGCAGTTGCATTTTTTTTACTTTATTAAAAATATATGATGCTGTAGCAATATATTGACTGGCAGTCTTCTGGCACCATAATTAATTGCCTGGCTAAAAAAATGAAACAAAACTATTTTCAGGGTTGTCATCGTGCCTTTAACGACACGACCTCCCATCGGCCGACTTGCTTAACCGCTAAAGCTTAAAGAATAACAATCCCGTCGCACATGGTGTAGCGCTTCGAATCCAACCCCCAAGTTTTTTCGCGCGCTGCCGACTCGGGGTACACAGGGAGAATAAATAGAACAAAGGATTGCAAGGCCGACCAAGCTGAACCTGCTCATTGTTGCCAATCGAGTCGATGAGAAATGAAATCAAGACAAAATACAATTTTTTTAATGAGCGTTTTGCGATTAAGTATATAATGTCGCGAGGTATTGGCTCTGGCGCAGTTTGCGCAACATAAATTAGGATGGTGCCACTGATTTGCAATAGAGGGGGCTGGATGGCGCGTTGAGCAAACAGGTATGAAGCCACCCTTCCGAGTACTGGTTCGAAATGCGACGAGGGCGCTGGATTTTTGCTTATTCCCTCAAGAGAGCCTGCTTGTTGCACAGTAAGAGCGCATGCAGGCCCGAGAAGCCTCATGGGAAGCCATTCAATGTCAACATTGTGAGATTCTAGTTGGTCAAGTGTGAAAACGTCCCAAGCCCAAATGCCTCGTTCCGGGGTTTAATCTAAAACGGGCGTATTAAAACCCAATCAAAGACACAAAAAAGCCTGATTTGAAATATCGACTGAATGCACTAGGAAGCCGAGCGCACGCCCGACTTCCGGGACAATCATCGAACTTCCGGTGGCTTCACTTGCGCCAAGCTCGGAGAGCAGCTAATCGCCATCCAGCACCCTATAGTAGAGATCAGTGGATGGAGCAGACAAATGCGTCTGGCGCAAAAGGCCCAGCCGTTCCAACCCTGCGTTGTGTGCGTCGTCCTCTTTTTGTGTCCTTTTCCTTCCGGTGCCTCAAGTTTTGTTATGCCTGCGATTCACCAACTTGCCCATACTATTGCTCTTCTCTCAGCTTCTTTCCATGTATATACTTCGTTTCATCTTGTAATGAACCGCAGCGGAAGGCTAGGGGCTGTGACACGGCCTTGGCCAGACATTCTTACGCAACGTGAAGTATAGTGCGTCAATGACTTTGATTGTACAAGGCGCGTATCCTTTATCCTTATCATAATGATCATGTTTTGTACCAGGACACATAATGTATGTTATAATGAATCTACCATGTTTGGAGAAACGACATCTGGTTGGCAACGCTGTCGTTGCCGATGTATTACAAAAAATCAAAATGGAAGTTTTCTATCTAGATGTCCCTAAGTACAAACTGAACCCGAGGTAAATATTTATTGGAACAAATAATTTGTCAATTAAAAGGATCTTGCTGTCTGTTTAAAATGTCACCTGACGAATGTAATTGCGCGCTCACTTTTGTTCGCCATAACGGTAGGCCCTCTCCACCAGCCCTTCTGAAAATTCAGAGGCGATACAAGATTTTCATACAATGTTATTGGATACGAGAACTTACAAGATCTTGTATGGATACAAGAAGTTACAAGATCTTGTATGGATACAAGATCTTGTACGGATACGAGATCTTGTATGGATACGAGATCTTGTATGGATACGAGATCTTGTATTAATACGAGATATCGTATGGATACGAGATCTTGTATGGATACGAGATCTTGCGTGAATACGAGAAGTTACAAGATCTTGTATGTGAACGATAAGCTACAATATATTGTATTAAAACAATAAATTGAAGCGTCATAGCATAAGGAATCTGGGGCACCATGGAGCCTTGCATGTAGGATAAGTTTATTATTGATGATTGTGTCTATTAAATTTATCAAAAGGTGGTATAGAAAATTGAGTTCATGCATGTAATCAAAAATGTGTTTCAATTGTATACATAGAAAAAAGAGGAAAGCATATTATATTTATCATGTGTATGCCACTCCACCAGTCATTCTAGATACATTGTTGATTCCTAGCTATTTTATATGTTGTGGGGCATTGTTTTAATAAGCCAATTCAGAAATATCATAATAACTTTATTGAAGGTTGCCAAAGGGGAATTTTAAGTGCATTGGAAAATAAGGCTTCGGTAAAAAGCATTAATTTTGCCGAAATACTCCCACACTTCGTTCTTCCTTGGGTAGCAGTCTACCCGCTCTCAGCAGGCTGCTGGGTTGCCAGCTGCTGGGTAGCCGGCTGCTGAGCTGGTGGCTGCTCTGCTGCTAGCTGCAGTGCAGACTTGGCCTCCAGCTTTTTCCATTGGCTGGCCTTGTCTTGTAGGAAGGTGGCCACATACTTGTTCATTCGGCCCAGCCGCCGCTTCTTGTCTGGGGCATCCCCAATGAAGGTGGAGAAGGCAGCTGAAAACATTGAACAAAACAAAATGTACCAATGTCAGCAGAAATTTTTAAAAAGTTTGAGAAGAAATAAAGGAATTTCGCAAAGCGAGCACATCAAGCTATATAGACCAACACACTGTTTGCAAACAGGTGGGTGTTTGTCTGCACCACACGTGGCTACTGCACGTGTGCAGAAACCAGATTCGCGTAAGGTAAAGGACCTGTGCTCTGGTGACAGCAGCGCCATGCACTGCAGTGGCATAAAGTTAGAGCCGCGCCTTGGTATATATATACTATTAGTAGTCTTTATCACAAACATCACTTGTATAAAAATACCTGTTCAATGAAGTAAAACTGAAGTCCTGCCAATTTCCCCTGTTTTTAATGTATTAACAGGACCACTAAAAGTTTGCACAACAAACGCTTATTTTGAAAAAAAAATTTACATGACCATGCAAGGCAGAAGTTACAGTTATTTTGACTGTTTTTGGTAGTGTTCATTTCAGGTAAATTATTGAACTTAAATATGCGAGTAAATGGGGTATGCTTGCATACCTTGTTATTTTAAGAATCTGCCTTATTATTACAAGTGCCGGAAGGAGAAATGAAGGGAGGGCCGTAATGCTTCAACTGGACAAGCCTCCGCTTAACCATCGCAAACAAGGTAGAAACCAAAGATTGGCGTATGTACAACAATTAACCAACTTCCCCGCTAAATTTAGTGAGGAAATCTTGTTATGTTGAAACACATCAATTCGGAATTTTCCATTAAATAGTGCTTCCTACTGAAGTTTTGGAGAATCAAAATGTAACTAGTAGCATAAAATATTCCATCTCACATTCTGTTCCCCTCAGCTTTATCACAGAGATGAAGCACCCACTCATTTTTCAATAAACTGCTTAACCTGATATCTTTCAAATAAAATATAAATGTTTGTAAAACAATAGACATTTTGCAACAACTAATTTGTTTCCTTTAGCAAGCATGATGAAATACAACAAGCAAGAAGGTTGCTAGCATGTCTTACATAACCAAGAGCATTGCAC
This sequence comes from Ixodes ricinus, assembly GCA_037355805.1. Classification (NCBI taxonomy): domain Eukaryota; kingdom Metazoa; phylum Arthropoda; class Arachnida; order Ixodida; family Ixodidae; genus Ixodes; species Ixodes ricinus. Next base: position 22,208 of record JAZHYW010069275.1, read on the forward strand.
TCCCGAGTTCTAATTTCTGGCGTGTTTAATGTGGATTGATTTGAGCACATTCGCACATACCACGAATACTGCAGACTTTTTCAGGAGTCAGGGCCTCCCTTGCCTCCTTGGCGTCTTCCATCTTTACAAATCGCCGACAGGGAACCCCCATAGGCTTCTGTTGCGGAGCTCCCTGTCGCTCCACGTTGCACGGAGAAGATCTTTTACGAACTTCGCGTCTGTTGGGGACTCGGCGATGTGCTGCCCCTTCGTCTTTGGGGCGGTCTTGATGCCTCCAGCCTGCATAAAAGAAATTATTGCAATGTTATCCCTACAGATTGTTGAATATTTTGGAAGTAAGCAGATACTGCTTTTTAGGACCAAACATGAAATGAAGTGCCTCTTGGGGGCACAGATCTGGTCAGGCTTCACACCTTTAGTCTCAAGAACAAATAAACAAATGAAGTAAAATAATGAAAGATATGGTGATGGTGCAATGAACTGTGCAGCGCTTGAATAGTTTTTAGTGGATGCAGCTCCACATGGTTATGTACCACGTGATGAATAGTGCTCAGCTCTGTACTACATGGCAACTGCATCATACCAGGAATGCCTTGGTACTTGATTAGACATGGCTCTAGCTTGGACAATGAAAGAGTGTGGTTTGTTAAAAGGGCCGTCCAACAACCTTTTCCGAAGTTCTGAGCTATATGTCTATTTTAAATCCTCGTCCTTCATTACATAACCGACGTTCATTCATTTAATCGTCCGCATTCATTTACTAGTGCAAAAAAGTTAATTTCGGTTTCTTGGGGAGCTACTCTCTGAGTTCTACTATGGTGCCTAGAGCGCATCTCCGACCAGCGTGTTTAGCGTCCTATATGCCCCCCATACATTAAGTGGTCCCGAAGTGGCAACAAGTGACGTCACAGAAGCCGGAGTGTCATGCTGTTGTATGTCGCAATCCTAGTGGCTGGTCGTAGAAATGCATGCAAAAAGCACGAACGAATGCGAGTGTCGCCGTCGTCAGGGCGTCTCAACTTCCAGTTGCCGAAGCTTCCATGGACCGTGACACTGGAGAGCAACCTGTGGCATAACAGGCGTCTGCCACATCCACCAGTGCTGCTGGGACACCGCCAGGGCCACAACCGGCAACAGCATGACACTTCTATGACATCATCAGGGACCACTTGTTTGGACACGGTAAACACACCATTCAAAGACGTGTTCCAGGCAAACATAGTTCTACAGACACGTCAGGATAGGTAACCGATAGGGAATTTTCGTTGTCTGCGAAAGATGGCGATATAGACCGGACTCTATGGGCGAAGCCCGGTTTGACGTCTGATGTTATGCTCACATAACTCTAAAATGGCATACCTCATTGACCTCTAGCCGCTCTAGCGCCGCCTATTGAACCATGGTCGGCTTTTAGTTTTTCAGCCGTACGCCGACACTGTATGTTCTTTGGGCTACCGTATGTCATGCTAATAGGAAAGTTTCTGAGGGAATATTTTGCAATTTGGATCGGTCAAGCCGCATTCTGATACGACAGTCAAATGGTGACCCGCGAATATGTTCTCGCTCCGATGAGAAAAGTGCTGATCTACTCACAGAAAAAGAACGAGAGGGCTAAAAACTGTGGTGAAGCCAATAATTTTTTTCAGAGGGGGCTAAGGTGGCTGGAGACACCCATGACTTGGGGTATGGAAAGGAGGAGGTCAAAATGCATGTGTATACTAAAAGGTAAGCTGGGTTTTTTGGGGGGAGGGTTGAAGCTTTATAAGTTTCCCCCTGGCTATGCCACTGGCTGGAAATATAAGCGAAATAAATCGCTTTTGCAGGATTGGCATGTCAAGTTACTGTTGAGGAAGATTGTGGTAAATTTAAATTGATGAAAAAGTCACAATCGCTAGTTGTGCGAATTACCTATGGCTAACCCCGACAAACAAGCAACACGAAAACGGATGTGCTGATAGTCGAAAGGTCACGCATGCGCATCCCTCCTACCTACTGAGTTTGCAAGTTCAGGGTGGAATACTCTTGAGATTGCAACTTTTTTATATCTTAAATTTATGTTTTATTATCATTGTAATCCACAATCAGGTTCCACCACAGACAGCCATGGCAAGACAAGCAGCATATTTACAATGGTTACTAAACGACAGGAGATGTGGATGTGCTTAAAACCGAAACTGTACCGTGACCATGTGATGTAGTGGCATACAATTCATACAAGAACGCCAATGAACAACTCAATACTTTCCTCACTCCCAATTTATCATTTGAAAATTGAATAAAGTGGAATATTGGTTCAACCTTTTTACATAGCTATCATGACGCTTTGTTGCTCATGCTCCCGAGGGGAGCATGAGCATGGTCATTTTAGACAGTTAAAAGAACAATTTATTCTTTAACACAGTTCATAAAATGCAGGACCAATATTTCACCGTAATACTTTTAATGAATATAAAAAAATTAAGTTCCGGCAGACACATTTTCTTTTCATTACTCTTTTAAACCCCAATCTGGGTTTTTACCTTTTCTCATTTTGCCACCTCATGCATGGTTGATATCTGCATTATTAAGCATTTATACTGGAAACCTTGAAAATGTATAACAGTGACAACCAGTGGTTACAAAATATTTATGAAATATTTGAAGGATCCGTGACAACACTACATTCTTCTCCTGATGCTGGGTGGTCTTGTTTTCCTTCCCAGTGAAAGCCAATTTAAAACATGGACAGCATCATCTGTAGGACTCAACACCAGAAACACATTGCAACCATGCAAGTCCGAATCTCAAATATCATAAGTCATCTTTCCATATGTATCGTATCAAATCAAGGCGGCCAAGCTATCTGTATGCTCCATTGCCACGTGCTTTTCCCTTGCCCTCTACTACACTAACCCCTTTCCACCTTCGGCTATATAAGTAACAACACGCAATAAACTAAGGCAGTGTTATGCTGACACCCGAGTTGTCTATTCTTACCAGCCCACGCAAGAACAATACATGGTGTCAGAAGTGGGATTAGCCTACCAGCGGGAAAGAAAGGCTTCTGGGTGAACCGAACGTGAAGGTCGACGTCATGGAGCACCTAAGGCTGCCTGAGCCATTACAACTGACAGCTGATGGAGGAAGAAACTGGAAACTGTTTCGTCAGAGGTTCGACCTTTTCCTTCAAGCCACAGCAAGCACCGACAAGCCGAGATGGGAGGCGGCAAAGACAGCCCTGCTGCTCAGAGTGGCGGGAGAGGAAGCCTTGGACGTGTTCAACAACTTTGTGTTCACCGAGGAAGAAAACAAAGAAGACTACGCCACCGTGACTGCCAAATTCGAAGAATACTGCGTGGAGCAACAAAACAAAATTCACGAAAGATATGTCTTCCGCTCCCGTCTGCAGGGCGAGGCGGAACCGTTCGAGCAGTTTCTACGGACCTTGAAGAGACAAGCGCAGCACTGCAACTTCGGGACCATGGCAGACGAGATGGTACGCGACCAAGTGGTGTTTGGAACCAACTTGCCGAAGCTTCGAGAGAAGATGCTCAGGGACAAACACCTGACCTTGGAAAAGGTCGTCACCTTATGCAAGGCGGCAGAAACATCAGCTCGTCAAAATGAAGTCTGGCGTAAGACAAGCGAAGAACTCCACGTTAACGCTATGAAGACCAGCAAGAACGCTCCGACAAGCCCCCGGCGCAACCCGAACTGTACGCGCTGCAATCGAAGGCATGCCTTGCGACGCTGCCCGGCATACGGAAAGACCTGCTACTCGTGCAATGGGCGGAACCACTTCGCATCTTGTTGCCGCGAGAAAGATGCCGTTTACGAGGTACAGCATGAAAACGACGACTTCGATGTGCTGGATGTCGCAGTCGGCAGCGCCAACAAAAAACGCGACTGGCTGGTGGACGCGTGTCTTCAAGGCAAACACCTAAGTTTCAAAGTTGACACAGGGTCACAAGCTAACGTGTTACCACTATCGGTGTTCCGCAAGTTCAAGACCGTGACGCTGAAACCCAGCGGCGCTGTTCTGAGATCCTACGGTGGCAACGTCATCAAGCACGTCGGTACATTTTTATCGTCCGTGACGGTAGGCGACCGCCAGATATGCGCCGAATTTTTCGTGGTAAAGAACGGCCACAGCGCTATCTTGGGCTTGGCAGCTAGCGAGAGCTAGGCATCGTCAATCGCGCTGTTGAAGGCGTGTCGACGAGCAACACCGAAGCAGTCGTCGAGGAATTCCCGCAGCTTTTCCACGGAACCGGGCGTACCCCGAAGGAATACAAGATGGTGCTACGCAAGGACGCCGTGCCAATCGTTCAGCCAGCTCGAAGGGTTCCCCTGTCGCTGCGAGAGCCTCTTCGTGCAGAACTGGACCGAATGGAACGCGAAGGCATCATTCAGAAGGTCAGCAGCCCGACGGACTGGGTAAGCCCGCTAGTCATTGTACTAAAAAAGACGGCAAGTTGCGGGTATGCATGGATCCCAGAAGGATTAATGAAAACCTGAAAAGAGAACACTACCAAATGCCTCGT
>JAZHYW010069277.1:0-17147 GCA_037355805.1 Ixodes ricinus
AGGGTGGAGGAGTGCTACGTACACTGTTAATCTGGGGCCACCTAGGGAGCCACCTATAGCCGTGACAAATGAGATCCAACTTGTCACGGCAAATTTCAGGGGCCACCTAAAATTGCCAGCCCGTTTTGCCGTCCCTTTCTAGGTGGCCCCAAAATTTGCCGTGAGAAGTTCGATCTTGCCGGCCCGTTTTTCAGCTGGCCCGTTTTCTAGCTGGGCTCTGTACTAGGTGGCCCGTTTTCTAGCTGGCCCGTCCTCTAGCTGGCCCGTCTTCTAGGTGGCCCGTTTTCTGCTGGCTGTAAAAATGTCCCGTCGTCCACTCCCCCGAAGAGTATCTCGGAGGGTCCAGGACTGTGATCCACGAAGAAAGCCAGGGAATTAAGAAGTACAGGAAATTTTCACCGTAAAAATAAAGCTGTGACTTGGCATTGAGCCTGACGTCTTCTTGTGAGACGTCATGCACATAGTCACGTCGCAGCTTTTATTTTTAAGTCGCAAAATATATTGGAAAAGCATTGCCAAGCTCAATTTGTATACTTTAGAGATATACTTCTCGAGTGCTCTAGGGGAAGTAAATATACAGGAATTGTTTCAAGGGCAAGGCCGATAGTTTCTAAACATTGAAAAGAACAGTGGATCCGCAGGTGAACAATCCATTTAATTGTTTAAGTTAGATGCACAGCTGAAGATACAGGCGGTGCTTTGTTGTAATAAATACCACATTCAAACAATAAAATAGAAAAGCATATGAAAACTTCTGTCACTTGCTGAAACATTGGTGGAGGCATGGTCGTTGCTTTCCCTTGACACACTTGGCGAACTTGGACCCGCCGCAGTTGAAGGTGCGCTATCCGAGCTAAAGTGTGTTGCAATCAGCCGGAGCTTCGTGCCACAAGATGGGTCTCCGCGGCACGTCCGAAGGCCAGTTGCCTCTGTCGTCAAGGCATGATGCTGCTGTGATTAAGAATTTCCAGCATTTTATTATAAGAGAATAAGGGAGAGAGAACGTGTCTTGTATCTTAACTACGCTCTAAAATTGATCAAACAGCTGGTTTTTTTTTCGAAAGTAGCTTGCTGGACTTAGAGTCTATTCAGATGCTGAGTCATTGGCCACAAACATGGCCGCTAACATAACATGTATTCATATGCTCTACGGAGAACAAAAGAAATCAAAAGAAATTCGCCAATTAGATAACCGCATTTGCTTTCGGCGGCCATGCTTGTTTGTAGTTACTCGAAATTAAAAAGTAGTCTGACGTCATATGGATAGACCCTATAGCTTTGGTGGCAGTTTGAAGAGTGGGAACAAAACAGTAAATTTTGACGCCACCAGGCAGGGGAGCTGAGGCTGTCCACTTGCCAGGATCTACAGGTCCATGACTATATTATACAGGCTGCGTCATGAAACGCCGACTAAATCGTTGCTCAAAAACTACACGTTGCACATAAAAGCTAATTTTGTTTAATATTGATGTGTCTTCTTTATGAGTGACGGTGGCTGAGTCAAGTTGCGGTTAACTGTGTTTATTATAGCGAAAGAAAAGCGTCTAGTCAAAACCAGCACAGAGCATCTTCTGCGTGCCGGGGAGCGGCGGTGATCCGCCGCTGCTTATGTTTCAGCCAGGAGAGAGACGGGAGAGGGAAACTCCGCCGGGCCCCGCTCGTGAAACCGGGGGTGTCGGGTTGCTCTCCGTCGGTCGGGGAACATGGCTCGTACCGCTGGCTCGTACGGCGCGTACGTAGCACTCCTCCACCCTTAGTTTACATTAAGTGGCTTGAAAGCGCGAAGGCTTCCGTCTCGGACGAGTTGACCTTCTTGGCACTGGCATGTTTGGCGCCTCGGGAATGCCGACGTCGTCCATCCATGTGTCGTCCTCAGAAGTTGGTGTTTCCATTTGTGGAATCTTCAGCCTGATCTGGTCGGCGTGTCGGACAACATCGCCGTCTGGTGTGGTAACGATTGCCATGCGCGCTCCCTTCGTCTCCTTTACGACTCCCGGAATCCAACGGGAACCCGATCCGTAGTTGCGGATAAACACGGTTCTTCCTCGTTGAAGTCGTTTGTCAGCGGTGATCTGAGGTTGTTGTTCTTCCTTTTTCTCCAGCCGCGCGGGGTTAATGAGGTCCAATCTCGAACGTAGCTGACGTCCTACCAAGAGTTCTGCCGGAGATTTTCCTGACGTGCTGTTGGGTGTTCGCCGGTATGAAAGCGACCAGCGGTCCAGCTTTGTTTGTAGGTCTTTGCCAGAAATCTTTTTCAGCGCCGACTTCACCGTTCGCACCGCCCGTTCGGCGAGTCCATTCGACTGTGGGTGATATGGTGCAGTTCGAACGTGTCGCACGCCGTTCTGGGATGTGAAATCTTTAAAGGGTTGTCCGGTGAAGGGAGTGCCATTGTCCGAAACGATGCAGTATGGTACTCCAAAACGAGCAAATAATCCTCGCATTACTTCTACGGTCTTTTCTGAAGTAGCATTCTTCACCGGAACAGCCTCAATCCACTTAGAGTAGCTGTCTACTACAATTAGCAGCATTTGTCCGTCGACTGGCCCCGCATAGTCGATATGGATTCTTGACCAGGGTATGGTCGCTGCTGGCCACGACAGTGGCTCCCTTGAGGGCGGCATAGGTTGCGCTTGCTGGCACTGATGACAGTCGCGGGCCATGTTCTCGATGTCGCGATCCATGTTTGGCCACCAACAGAGCGATCTGGCCAGGGACTTCATCGCAGCCATGCCAGAGTGGGCGTCGTGTAGCTCCAGCAGCACTGCTCGCCTTGCCTTTCGTGGAATTACCACTCTTCTCCCCCACACCACAAGTCCTTCCTCCACCGACATCTCCGCTCTACGGGTCCAGAAGGGTTCGAGAGTGGGATCTTGTGGCTGAGTTGGCCATCCTTCCAGGATAGTCGTTCGAAGTTTACTCAACTCCGTGTCCGCAGCTGTCAAATCCGCGAGTTGTTTCACCGAAAGTGGTCCTGTTTCCAGTTGCTTCACGAAGGCCACTTGCTCTGGGCTTGTCGGTGATTGACTTGGTCATGCGTCTCAGTGAAATGCCGGCTTGCACTTGTGGTGCCTTATTTGGCCTATTCCAGCTTGAACCACTTGCCAAACTTCGTCTTGAGTTCGGAGACCCGGTCTTCCGCCTCAGCGAAGTTGATCTTCTGGAGTAGACGTAGCGCTCCAATTACGTCGCGGCCGCACAGACTCGGTACATTGCAGTCCAAGACGTAGACTGACGCCTTTGCACTCTGTCCTTCGTGTTCCACTGTCATGTGGAGAACTCCTTTAACTGGTAGGGCTCCCAGGTAGCACGATAGCTTCGTCTGGCAAGAGGTCATTTTAGGCCAGGACTGATGGTGTTGTTGGTAAACACTCACCGAAATGACTGATACTGGGGAACCGGTGTCGACTTCCATGTTGACAAGAATTCCGTTCCAACTAAGCGGAATGGTCCATGGCTTGTGCATCGGCAGCTCACTGACGCTGTTGATCGCGCGAAGATCCAATTCCTCTGCGGGGGCCGATTGTGCTGCCGCGATGACGTTGGCCTGACCATGGCGTGCCGAGCCACTTGCCTGAGGGCGCGACTTGCACACCCTTGCGAGATGTCCCGTCTTTCCGCACTTAAAGCAGGCAGTTGACATAAAAGGACACTTTTTTGGGTCGTGGTCGCTGTTGCCACATCGTCCGCACTTCTTGTGCTGATGCCCTTGAGACTGGGGTGCTTTGTTTCGCGGGAAGCGTCCGACATGCTTATTCTTTACAGCTCGTTCGCTCACCTTGTTGACTTGGGGATGATCCGAGCCTTCTCCTCTCAAGTCCGATGCATTCTTGCTAGCTGTCTCCACCGCCAGTGCTATGCGCGTTGCTTTTTCCAAGGTCAGCGCTGACTCTGCCAGCAGTCTCTTCTGCACTCCTACATCGCGCACACCACACACCAGTCGATCCCGGATCATAACGTCGAGGGTGTCGCCGAAGTTGCAGAACTCGGTGAGTTTCCGGAGAGCTGCCAGAAATTCCGAAATGGTTTCCTCCTCTTGCTGGGAGCGGCTATTGAACTTATACCGTTCCATTATTTCGGATGGTCTCGGTGAGAAGTGTTGGTTGAGGGTCCCCAGGAGCTCCTCGAACGTCTTTGTGCTTGGCTTTATGGAGTCAATAAACTTCGAAGTAACCCGCAGGTCTTCGGTCCTACGCAAGACAGAAAGATCCCGGTCTTCTGCTTGTCGTCGATAATCCGATTACCGACGAAGAACTGCTCCAAGCGTTCTGCGTAGTTCGCCCATGGCTCCACCTCCGCGTCGTACGCTGGGGCGGTGCCGATAGTCGCCATCTTTCTTTCACTTGAGAGTTCTTTCCAGAGAAGAAATCACAAACCGTCGGGACTTGCCTTGTCAGATATTGGGCACCTGGATGTGGGCTTCGATATCGTTGTTCTCGTCGCCATTGATGTGACTTCTTTATGAGTGACGGTGGCTGAGTCAAGTTGCGGTTAACTGAGTTTATTATAGCGAAAGAAAAGCGTCTAGTCAAAACCAGCACAGAGCATCTTCTGCTGCCGGGAGCGGCGGTGATCCGCCGCTGCTTATGTTTCAGCCAGGAGAGAGAGACGGGAGAGGGAAACTCCGCCGGGCCCCGCTCGTGAAACCGGGGGTGTCGGGTTGCTCTCCGTCGGTCGGGGAACATGGCTCGTACTCGCTGGCTCGTACGGCGCGTACGTAGCAAATATGAAAATTCATAAAGTTTGACGTTCAATTAAATATGGTGTCGAAAATCTTGAATAATTAACTTTCTGTAATTATTGAATTTAAAAGTATGGTCAGGTCAGGGTAAAGACCTTGCTAAACTGCGTCAAATATTGTAAAACAGATAGTTTGACACTTTTTTTTCTCAAAAATATTGTTTAATACAATATATTTCTTAAATTCAGTTAGCCTAATAAAAGCTTATAAACTCATTCACACAAAAAGAACGATTCGGCTGACGTTGACGGTCGCGTGAGCAAACGAGGGTGCACGCACAAGGGCAAACTGAGTGTATTCTAGATGTTACATTCATGATCAATTTTAGTATAAATGTTCCTTGTGTGGCCGTCCTCCTTTGCTTAACGCGATCGTCGACGCCGGCCGAGACGCGCGGCTATATACCTCGGACGGCAAGCTGATGAGTGCACCGTATACGCCGTGCTCTATCGGCGGACACTTCGGCAGAGAAAAGTACCCCTCTATAAACTATTTACACCTTGTCGCTGTAAAATGCTGGTGGCCACTGTTGAGACATAGCCGGCTAGCTTTCTTTGCCTCACCTTACCATAGGCAATCCGTAAGGGCTGCGACTGTGACCCGATAACTTTGAAAATTGTCACCCACCACGAGTACTTGTGCGCAGCCGAGCCGGCGTCAAACGCGAAGAGTTCGCGCTTGTAGCCGTTATGGTAAGTCTATGCTAAGGTGAAACGAAGTAAACCTGTTTTCTGCTTTCCACCGGCGACGCCAGCCGGTATCCGAATAACTCACTGTCAGAGCCGTCTATCGCCGTCTATCGCGGCTTTTATTCTCGGCCCCATCATTACCTGCAATGGGAAATGAAAATAAAGCGTATTATTATTATTATTATTATTATTATTATTATTATTATTATTATTATTATTATTATTATTATTATTATTATTATTATATGAGAAGAGGCGATTCCAAACGTGCTTCTTACAATACAAAAATATTGTGTATAGTACCTGTATCGTCCAGGACAGGGTCCCACTTGTCCTCTGTTGGCGAGAACAAATGTAACTAGTTAGGAACTCTTTCAGCAATTGACTCTAATCCGTTATTAGCCAGTAAGCTACATAATTACCCAGTCGGTTATGCTGAAGAGGACTGTGCCCGCAGTAACGGCACCAGCCAAGTTGGCTCAGTAGTGGTGGTCGTGCTGGTCGTGCCGCCAGATCAGTGGGCCGTGTGAACCCATCGCATTCACATGTTTCCTCATGGTTACACCGCCCGCGTCGAATTCGTTTGGTATCCTTCGGCGTGAGCATCCTGAAGAACTAACTCACTGTCCCGCGGCTTCGGCGCAATCTCTAACATAGGCTTACATCACCATGATAAGAAAACAAATGTCACCCGCAGATGCTTCCGATTAGATTCTGTACTTCGTACGTTCTAAATTCATCGTCCGAAATGATCGTTATGCGCATGCGTGCCCGCTGGCTGCGCCCGCGGGGAACGCTGGGCGGCCTCAACAGCCGCCATCTAGCGGAGAGCAAAGTGTTTTTTCCCGCTATTTTGCGCATAGCCGGCCTGTTTTTGCCGGCCCTGCACAAACAGGCCGCCAAAAATTACAGGGCCGCCTACGGAGCCACCTATATAGCCATTCGCACCAACAAAGAGGGGAAGGGTCAACCGTAGCCGTGACGTTGTACACGGCTATTTTGACAGGGCCGGATCAGTTCGCGGCTAAGTCCTAAAATCTTTGAACGTCACGGCTATGGCCGTGGCGTTTGGCGGCCCCAGATTAAGAGTGTACGCTCCGTACGAGCCAGCGGAATGAGCCATGTTCCCCGACCGACGGAAAACCACCCGACACCCGTTTTCGCGAGAGGGGCCTGGCGGAGTTTCCCTCTTCCGTCTCTCTCCTGGCTGAAACACAGTCATGGGCACGTTACCAGTAAAAAGTAACAGTTTTACACTTACAGTTACCTAGGGGGGGGAGTAACTGTGTTACAGTTACAGTTACCGGCTTCAAAAAGTAACGTGCTACAGTTACAGTTACTGCAAAAGCAGTAACGAAGTTACTTTCTCGTTACAGTACAAAAAGTGGACACAATAAATCACAAACCAAAACAGTATTGTTTTACTTGTTAGGTTACACTATAGTGAGAGGAAGGGTGAACTGAGAAATTAAAATTTAAACCCGAAGGGTGTTTCTTCTTTGCGTCATTCGCCGTTTCAGGATTTTGGTGTGCATAATTTTTTGGCAATAATTGTTATAACTTAGAATCAAGTGTTTTTCAAAATTGCCATCTGCACGCACCAGTGAACGTTTTCGTTAATTTTTCACTCCGAAACGAATGAGGACACAGATGCTACACATAATTACCTTATGGGATATACTCGGATAAAGAATATAGGGGGAAAGGAGACAAAGTGAGGCCTTCTGGCGCTCTACGAGTGTACGAGGACCACCGCGGCGTCTGTGTCCGAAACGCGAACTGTGGAAGACCAGTCCGCCCGCACGCATAAAAAAAGATCCCTTTCTCTCACTACTCTCACCACACCTTGAAACACACACGTGTTTTAAGGGAAATCGCTTCAACTGTACCACTGCATAGATTCCACAACAAAGTTTCCTTCCATTTGGGTGTTTCTTGAGGCTATCGACGAAAAAGACAATCACACTTGACCCTTCCCTCCGTGTTAACTTGGGCGGCTCCGAAGAGAATGAATAAGTTAAGCAAGCGCCGTGCTTTCTGCACAATAGGGAGACGGCTTCCTTAAAAACTAATAGGGAAGAGGAAACGGTGAGCGGCTGAGTGTAAAAACGACAGCACGGACATATCCGACAAAGGGGAAGGGAGAGGGGGTAGGTTGGGTTCGGAAACATCCCAGACGGAATACTCGAGACATTTCGCACGACTACCGACACCCGCAGATGGTCCCCACAAGAAAAGAGTGAGCTGATGTCGGTGAAACGCACATTGTTTGCCGCCCCTTCCTTTATCTCCCGGTTTCGTGCTGCCTCGTCCGTAATCAATTCTCGGTTGTAAGCTAAACCAGGCAATTCTTTGTTTGTTTAATGCGTGGCCACGCTTCTTGTTGGTTTTTTTTTGTCAATGAGGAGTTTCGGGAAAAAAACTTGAAGATGGGAATTTCACCATGTCCGCGGCAGTAGGTTCTAATTTATATAGCAAGAAAAAAGTCACTCTAACGGCCTAAACAGTTAGTTACCCCCAAAAAAGTAGCAGTGTTAGAGTTACAAGTTTCCAGTATTAAAGAGTAACGCGTTATAGGTAAAAGTTACCGAGAAAAAGTAACTAGTTTACTGGTAACGCGTTACTAGTAACTATTTACTGCCCAACACTGCTGAAACAAAAGCATTGGTGGATCACCGCAGCTCCCCGGTACGCAGAAGATGCTCTGTGCAGGTTTTGACTGAACGCTTTTCTTTCGCCATAATACACTCAGTTAATCGCAACTCGACTCAGCCACCGTCACTCTTAAAAGACACATCAAAAACTAACACACATCTTTCATATATTTGTATTCAGATGAGGTCATTCACAACTAGAGCAATCGGTCACATGGTAAAAGTGAGGAGAAACTATATACAGCATTTTACATACAGCGTACAAAGATGTATCAAATTAGAGACTTGTGATTCGAGAAAAGATGATGCAGTGCGAAGTTTTACTCTCCGGTATATTTTATATTCAGAATAAAAGAAATAATTTTACTTCCACACACACAAATAAATATAGAATACTAAAACTGTTTAGGTTGGCTATGCATTTCCGGGTTCAAACAATTTCAAGTGAGGAGTGCCACCGCGCCTGACTGTAGCAGCTTCAATACTCCCGGTGTATGAATGGATCGTGGCAAGCCGAGATATTTTATCCTGCACGAGGATAACGTTTCATGATTCTTGTATGGGGACCAGATAATGTTTTTAAGCAATCCCTAAGTAAAACAGTACGTTAAATACCCAGCGAAGGAAATTGTGATAAATAATATGTCCCAGCATTCAAAATGAGTAGTTTTTGGGGAATCAAATTCGGCCCTTAACGCTAAGGCTTTCCTGACTGTACCCATTTAATAAAGTTTCTTATGAAGAGATCTGACTGTCCGAGCTACATATATGTCACAGGTTCCTTCTGTTGATGACTTGCATAGCCGCCACGCGTGCCAAGACTGAATGCCAGAAAAGGCGCGCACCGTCAACCACCCCTATTTTTTTTTTGGTTGACGATACTGAACAGTTTTATTTACGTCCAGATACACAAGATGCACGCCTTTCAGTTTCTCGGATAGAACGCTCACCGTTGTCCTGGTCGTCTGAATTGCGTTTATTGAACGTTCTCTCGGGTCATTCAGCGTGGCGTGGTCCTTCACGAGTCCGCCAACTCCGTTGCATGCATTTTCCCATGTCCAGCTGCAGAAAATAACCACTGGTTTGTGGGAAATCTTTCTGTGAAAACTGGTGAAGCTGGTAGCGATTGTTGAAATGACTTGCGGCCACGTCATTTACGAACGCCACGTGCGAGTATACCACAACGTTGTCTTCAACCCACACTTTCACTATTTCTAGAGCCAAGCACGTGTGAGCGGCGGCGTCACACATGTCCCCACTGATGATAGCAAAGCTGTTTGGAAATTTTCTTGTCACTACACACGTAAATATCGTAACTTTTTTCCCCAGTGATATGCTTGAACTTCGTCCGGAAGCACGATGGTCCTGTCTTCAGCAAAGTCAAAATTAAAGACAAGGCTGCCGCGTTGCATGCACTGTTTTTCATCGTAGATCGGTTTACCTTGCGTTTGTCGGATATGGTTGTGAAATATACAACTTTGAACCCTTACTTGAACGACTTTTAGGAAAGCCTCAGGATCTAATATTTTTTTCACAAGATCGCCGGACTCCCATGTTGTAAACACAATCTCTTCATCCTCTGGGATATGAAGTTCCTCGAGTGTAAGAGACTGGCCTTTTGGGCAGTGACTACAGTCTCCTTAAACACACAGACCTGTTAGGGGGTCACACAGAAATGCTGAGTTCATTTCATCAGTGTTGAATGGTGAGCCTGCAACGTTCTCTAGAGCGGCAATACAAAGGTAATAACTGGCGCAGCGCACACAAACGCAAACTTCCTGGTGTGGAATACATTTGACCCATCTAGGGCGCAAGAACAAAAATTTCGTTATCCCAACCCCGGAATCAGGATGCTTGTCATTGCATACATGAAAGGCCTCTCGGATTGAGCCTGTCAGGAAGCGCTTTGGCCCGAACGTTTTCTCCCTGTCGAGCATGACGGAGATCACGTCCTTCTGGTTGGAACCTTGGCGCGAACATTGTAGCTTGTCTTTCGTGAAGTACTCTAGGGCAGCAGACACGTTCTCAGGACTCACCTTGCACCTCGTGTAAGGATCCGACTCTACCACGCCCCATGCTTTCTTTACCTGGAGCGTAAACACTGTCGCCATGTTAACCTTTTCCAAGGTTAACATGGCGACAATGTTACGCTCTATTGTATTTAGGCGGGGCTCGAGTATTTGGGGATTTTGATGTCTGTCGGTGTGCCCCTTAGTGCCTGATATTATCGCCCATGACGCCACGAGTAGGATGGTTGCAGGCACGACTGCTCAGTAAGCAGTCATCGGCGGACATATTTTGCCGGTGGAGGCGAATCCCCTTGTCCTTGACAGCAAGCGGGGAAATACGAAGAATGGTTTATCGGCCGTTTTGCCAGAACTAGCGAGGAGTGTCGTCTGGTATTTCCGTCAACAATGGCGCTATAAGCGTGATCTTCGCGAGGAAATGATAGTTGCTAGCTGTAGAACACCATCACGCAGAAAGGGAAGGCTTGATTATGTTTTTATTGTAGATTTAAGTCAGGGATATACGTAAGAGAGAGAGAGAGATGGAGGTGCATACGGGGAGAAAGAGGAGCATATAGACGCTTTAAACACGCGCCAGATTGAGCCGCCATAGCCGACCTTCTCATGTCTTACCGAGATGCCGAGCCACTGAAGCGGGCGTTGACGAGCCTCCACAAACCCCTATGCTAGCGAGAAGGACGCAGTAGCACCTAAGAGTGGCAAAAGCCTGCCCTGCTGTGGCAATTAATGGTGAAGTGAAGCGAACGGAATAAGAGGAAAGAAAAATCTGAAGGTCGGTTATGGCGGTACCCGTGCACAGCTGCCTGAAAGCGTCTATAGTGTCGTCGGACAATAAAGTAAACAAAGTTCCCAGTGGCCGATGGCTGCAGGATCTTTTCTCGGATCACTAGTCCGTAATATGATACCTCTTTGTACACAGTCGTTTCTCCTGACTTTACTGTGTGAACGATTGCTATAGTTATCAATGTCCTCATCTGAATAAAAATATATAAAATATGTTTTCGTTTCGTGAAACTGGAAATAAGATTCACTTCTCGTATAGGAAAAAATATCCTATTTTGGGAGTTATGTTTATTCTCTCTGAATCAAATAATGCAAACATGTTTTTTGATAGATATGAATGCCGAGAAATAGAGTATGACAGGATACCAAAATTTTAAAACAAATCGAAGGTGGTGTTTTTTTTTATTCATGCCGGATTTTTTCGTTGTTTGATGTTTTTCCCATATTCGCCTAAATATATCACGCCTATCCTATCACTGAAGTACCTAATATATATTTTAAATAATATCCATATATAAGTAGAATACTATATGAAAAGTATATGATGGTGATTAAAATATTTTAAGAGATACAGGCACTCCATATTTTGCCTTTTGTCGATCGAGCAGGCACGTTTGCCAATTTTTAGAAAAAGAAATATAGAAAATAATTAAATAATATTTCTATATATTACAAGCAAGCTGTACCCATAGTTAGTTTCTGAGAAGTATTAGAATTCTCTTTATTTTATCGTTTTTAGTAATTCCCTTTTATTCGCACCGGAATTTTTCGTTGTTTGATGTTTTTCCCATATTTGCCTAAATATATCACGCCTATTGTATCACTGAGATGCCTAGTAGATATTTTAAATAATATCAATATATAAGTAGAATACTATATGAAAAGTATATGATGTGATTAAAATATTTTCAAGAGATACAGGCATCCACATTTTGCCTTTTGTCGTTCGAGCAGGCAAGTTTGGCAATGTTTAGAAAAAAAATAGAAATTAATTAAATATTATTTTTATATATTACAAGCAAGCTGTACCCCATAGTTTCTAAGAAGTATTAGAATTCTTTTAATTTTATCGTTTTAGTAATTCCCTTCAAACGTGCACCCTCCATCAGTGCGCGTTAATGCAACTGTCCGCCCCTCTTCATGCCTTACGACTTTTCCTGTCCACAAATTGTTTTTCTCTGGTCTAAACTAAGTATGGTTTTGTTTGTACCAGACACTATACAATAGAATATAAAAACATCAGTTAATTTAGAAATGTCGACCAGCTACCCTTTCGTTCATCTTACCTGAAATCACCCTGGGACAAGAGAAGGTGCCCTTTGTTGCGGCTTCAAAAACTGATGACGTCGGTTCGCATCATGGGACAGTTAATGCTTTCACTATAAATAAAAGGAGACAAAACTAGAATGGGGGCAGTTACGCTTATATCCTAAATAAATTCTATCGGCGTGGCGACGGCAAAACAATGTTTTCTTCCATTTTGGAAGTGACGACATTTAGGATGGCGGCGCCTTTGTAAAATAGGTCTATACTCCCTTCACTTTAAGCAGATACTTTAGTAGGGAACTATAGGACACTCTTCTCATTTGGATTAGACAGAACGACCGCTGCACCGAAACCACCCTGGGTGGAGTGGTTTATCTTGCGACGCCTCTCCCCCCACCCCTTCCTCTCGCCGCCAGAGCGCGAGACACGGCGCGATGCCTCGAGGAATGCAGTGCGGTTGACGGGGGTCGCGGATGCGAACACGGTACCGCTGCCGCCGTTACGCGTGTTTACGCAATTCTTCGTTGTCGTTTTCTATGTATTCTCAGCGAGCGAAGCTGAAGCTACTAGAACGAGCCTCTTGGCCTGAGCGATGCTCACTGCACGAGTGTACGTTCTTGACAGGGACGCTGAAACCTCTGAGCACGCTCTGGTAGCTTCTGCACGCGCTCGCACCTAAGTCACTGGATCCTGGGAAAGTAGCGCAATTGCCATCCCTGCCTCTTAGCCGGACACAAATGGGAGCAACATGCAAACGACCAAATCAAGCAAGATCGTTATGAAGCATCATCTTATAGTGGAAGCGTTCCTGGCCCATATAAGCGTATTTGGCACTTTGTATGTGATCACCTTATCAATCATGCTTACCTCCACAAAATTTCTTAACAAGGATATTGTTGTTATTACGTATGTAAATACGGGAAATTTATTTTCACTGTCGCCAGGCTGACGCCTTATCTGGTACTTATGTGGTAGCGGAGCGAGGATGTGCGCTTGTTTCGCCGGTGTGTGTGTAACCAAATATCGGCATTCCAGCTCACGAAGGTTGGAGAGGTCATTGAGAGACTACTCATTCCATGAACCACAGTGGCAGCCCATACGGAGATGGCGCTTCTTTCCAGGGATTGCTGATCGCACAGTCCGGGGTTCGATTCCCGCTGCGCCGCTTGGTAAATCTTACTAATTGTGACAAAGTATAGCTTTTATATGTTTTCTACGCATATGTTTGTAGGCTTATGCATTTCGGGCTGGGGGCCATATATGCTTTATGTTGCCGTGGCCTGCGTGCAACGGGTTTTCGTTACAATTGAGCGTGACACTTCTCGTATAAAACTCTAGCTCATAAACATGTTCTGAACGACACAGATATTAAATCTTTAATGTGACTCATATAATCCGCCATATTTTGTCCAGAAGGTTGCGGATCTCGTTCCACTCAACCAGAAATGATGTTTGACTTCACTTTGGGCTGTTCCCTGTGTAGCTTTTATGGTATCTTATTTCCTCTACCTTAAAGCACACACGATCTACCATATAATTTATTTGCATTCCGGCTACAATTTCTTCACCACTTCCTTTATTTCTAAGCGCCAGTGACGTTTTTCAGTGCATGTGTCAGCGACAAGAGAGCATACAACAAATTAATCACTGCGCTTTATCGCTGAGACCGCTCCCGTCTCAGATAGGCATTAGCGTAAAAATGCAAGAATAGAACGGTAATGACGACCAGCTGAAAAATTCCAGCACCACAGTGGAACCTGGGGTAGTCGCAGTCGATGAAAAGCGGAATCATGCCGTGGACGAGCATGATGCCGAATTGTAGCAGTTGAGCTGCGTCAAGTGTCGCTTCCACCAGAGGTACGGGCAAAAAGCGGGACCCAGAAGAGACGGGAAGTGACGAGTGCATGACGACGTGAACCAAACAGTTAATGCAAATTCCTAAGGCAGGCTGTTCATCTGCATCGTAGGCGACAGCAGGCTGGCGCCACCGAAAAGCACTGCGCCGTAGTGGAAAACATGAAGGAAGGACACGTGCGAGTCCTTCTTTCGAAGTACAAACAAGATGAGTGTCCAGGAGGTCGGCCATCCACCGCAGCGGCTCCACCCGGCAAAAGCTCCAGAACACTCCAGCGCGACCTTGTCTCTCAGACCTTCGAAGGCGAGGCCCTGGGAGACGATGTTGTAGCCGGGTTTGCAGGTAGGACCTGGATACGAAGTTGATGGCGAAGTAGGTACTTTGAAGAGGGAACTACGTCCCTTTTCCGACCCCCCCGGCGCCGGCAAGGTAAGAAAAGGACCTCACCTTTCCGGTGTTTATGTAAAAATACCGCGTATGTTTTCGGTCTTTATTGACGCATACAAATACCGGTTAACTTCGGTGAATTTTCTCGTGCAGGCGCCTCAAGCGGCTCTTATCGATGGAAAACCTTGCAGATGGCAACGGTTTGCACTGCGGATTTACACTTCCAACACACAATGTTCTTAACACTTCTTTTTTTTTTTGTCCAATATATGCATGCAGCATACATTCTAAGACCCGGATCTTGTAATTCCCGCCGTTCCCTCTCGTTGAAACGGAAAATTTCTGAGGACGCAAACGCTCTCACATTTGCGCTTGACGCGGGAAATCCCCAAAACAGCTTAAAGAAGCTCGGGAGAGTACTGGCCAGTGTACGGTGAATGCAACTCCCAGGGGCGGCACCAAAAGGTCAAGGACGGCACTGTTGGCGTACATGCGGCGGTAAGGAGCTCTGGCTTCCAGATCACTGAGCTGGCATCTCATCAGTGCATGACAAGCCCGTAAAAGCTTTCATACGGAACAAATCCCTCTGGCAGCGCGCAATACTTGGCGCAAAGATTTACTACCTCCACGCGCAACCCAGAACCAGCAATCCGCATGAACCGCAACGTCATCAGAGACGTTGCGCAAAACAATCCTGAGCCACTTTCTCTTCAATCCTAGTCTGGACGGGCAACGCCTGCGTAAAACGATTTCTCGCTCCCCCCCCCAGCAGAAGAAAAAACCTTGCCGCTGGCTAACGAAACCGATTTGAAGCCGGTATTTTCCGATTTTAACCGGTCGTTCTTTTTTGCGCGCGACGCCTGGCTGATGTATTGGCGGTGTTTCTTGGTTAAAAGCGGATGCGGTGCCGAAACACATCAGGCAACGTTGTATGCGAAGTAATTTTGCATACACTGTATTGAGTTCGCGTATTAGCAGCGCTTGAACGCTATTCGCGGTGAATAGACAATGGTATTCATTATGCAGGAGGCAGCACGGAGACAAAGGTTTTAGGTGTTGATCGTCGTGTGCCACGAAGATTTTCTTAGGTGCCCTATATGCGTATCAAACTTGTCTTAATCGTTTAGTGAACCGAGTTTACAGAGTCTGTCGCGCATGCATTATGCGTGATTGCGATGTGTATATGCTTATTACGGATTGGTGCTGGGTGGTTTTTGGGTACGTTTCTCTTGTCACGCTCGCTGATGTACCTCCGGGTTTATTACAATGATCGAACAGACTTAAGTTTCTTAAGAACCTGTGATGTCGTTAATTTTGCTGTGGAAGCTGCTCTGTTATCCGGAGCAGCAAGAGCAATGACGCTTCTGCCGACAGACCCACTGGCGCAGGCCCTAAATCGGCAGCCAGGCAATATTTTCAGGGGATGTTTCAGAAGCCGCTGGCGCACCGCACACGATTAAAAAGTACCTGTATACTTTTATCTTTATGCATAATCAAGTAAAATTTCAGGGGCGCTCTGACACCATGAACGCCCCTACGTCTCACTCGCCCGGCTGGCTCTCTTGCCTCACATGTAGTCCAGCCGCTTGCGCCCTTCGCATCGCCAAAGGCCCGTTCAAGCAGCTCTTGCGACGAGGATTCGACCGAGAGAGACCAAACCGGTTTTTAAGCCTGCTTGCGATCTCTTAGGACCAGCAACGGCCGCAGCGTAGCTGGTCCTAAAGAGATCTGGAAGAGGCTTAAAACCGGTTTGGCTTTCCCTCGGTCGGAGCTCGGTTGCTAGAGTGTGTGGCTGGACCCACCATCCCAGCGGCGCCGAGCAGAGGCGCCGGTTTGCGGACCGCACCGTCCGGGTTCGATTCCCGCTGCGGCGGTTGGCAGATCTGGCTAATTATGACTAAGCATTCATATTCATGACCAAGTATGATTCTAAATGCTTGGTACACTTAAGCACTGCCCGCTAGGGGCTATAAATACTTTATGTCTCTTGGACTCTGAGCATAACGGCTTTCATTACACTCCAGTAGCATCTCGCATAAAATCCAGTCCATAAACACATTATATCTTAAAACTTCACAGGGACAGATCAGCTAAAAATTTTTTAGATACCCATATAAGATTTACACAGACCCATCTCAACAAAACGCAGAGCGCACGTGAGCTGGTAGAACTTCATCATTGTAGAATTAACCCAGACTTCCGCAACGACAGAAAAACGGCAGGAAGAAGTGAAAGAGGTCTCAACCTCGGCGGAATTTTATTGCAACGAAATCCGCTTATGTTGGGTGTGAACTAATTGAATTAATTGAGACCTCTTCCATCTTCCTGTCGTTCTTCTGTCATTGCGGTCTCGGCAACTATAACATACACATACTTCCGCCATATTTTGTCCATGAATGGTGGCCAATAAATAGTGGGCACCTATGGCTATCGGATTGTTTGTGTAGCAACGTCGTTCAACCAAAAATACATTTTGGCTTGGGGAAATGTCGTGTGTCGTTTTCAAAATATTTTATCCGTCTATCTCAAGTCGAGGCAAGACATACCATTACACATAATTTTTGTATTGAGGCTTAACTTATTCGCCAATGTTTTTAGCGAGAACGTTTATCAGCACATTTGTCAGCGACAAGAGAACAGCAAACAAATGAATCATTGGGCTTTATCGCTGAGACATACGTTCTCAGATAGGAATTCGCGTAAAAATGCAAGAATAAAACGGTAATGACGAGCAGCTGAAAAAAT
>JAZHYW010069278.1:0-12813 GCA_037355805.1 Ixodes ricinus
CACGACTTGATTCCGCTTTTCATCGATTGCGGCTTCCCAAGGTTCCACGTGGCGATTGGATTCGCAGAGCTGATCATCATTACTACCTCATTCTTGCGTTTTTATGTGAGTGCGTATCGCACACAGAGCGACCTCAAGGGCAAATGTCAGTAATTATTGAGTTGGCATTTCTCTCGTCGCTGGCCAGTGTGCTGGTAAGAATTCTTTGCGCGAAACATTTGTCGGATAAATCTAACCATAACACACAAAATTAAAAGACTCTTAAAATTCTCGTAATGCCGAATTAGAGAGCAGCTTCTGAGGAGGAGGAGGGGAGGGTTCGGAGGGGAAGGAGGGGCATACTCTCCCCTCCGTACCCTCTTCTGTTTCTAAATTTTCCCGATAAATTTCCCGATAAATTTAGCGGGGAAACTTTTTTCATTTAAATTTAGAGGGGGAAAGTTTCCACTAAAATTAGCGGGGAAATTATTCCGCTAAATATAGAGGAGAAATTATTCCGCTAAATTCAGTGGAGAAATCTTCCGCTAAATTTAGCGGGAAACTTTTTCACTAAATTTAGCGGGCAAATTTTTAAGCTAAATTTAGCGGGGACGTTTTCCAGCTATATTTAGCGGGGGAATTTTTCCGCTAAATTAAGCGGAGAAATTTTTGCGCTAAAGTTAGCGGGGAAATATTTTTGCTAACTTTAGCGGGGAAATTTACCTATAATGCAACGCGCAGTTAAGCCGACGCCGACGCAGGCGACGGCGACGCCGCTCAAGCCGGAAACGGGCGCCTAAGAGCTGCGCTCTAAAACGAAGTATTAATGGTATGTCTGGTTTTATTTGCGATATAAGGAATAAAGGAAATAATAAAGCAAAAAGTCGCACAGGTCATTGCTCCATATCAAGTAAGTCTATATTATTGGACTACAAATGCTCCTACACTTTAGGCTCGGTAGTGGATGTACCCGCTAGTCACCCTCCCGCTTTTTTTTTTATAAATATGTTACGTATGTGTTTATTTGTGGGCCACCTTGAAGGCTTTTCAATGGGTTAGCTCGAATATTTTTAATGTGAGTGGCCTCAAAATATTTTTATCTTGGAAACCTTGAGTATTTTACACCAATTCGAGAAGAAACATTTTTATATCAGTTAGCTTGAACAATAGTTAACAATACAGACGTCTTTTTTGCTCTACGAACGTGATCCGTTTTACATTGAACACCTGTTCTCATTGCTGGAATCTGCAGCCATGGAACCAGATTTTGAAGGAACAGCGGATGGCATAAGTAGCTTCAAAAGGATTGGATCGCCCTTTTCGGAGGCGCAGTGGGGGACGACGGGTGTATCACTGGGGCGCGTGTTAACCCACCCGGCCCTCCCATTTACGCCACGTCGCGGCGACAGTCTGCGGATGGCTCATTAAAATGCGGTAACCCACCTGGACCCCCCCCCCCCCCCCGTCCACGCCGCTTAGCGGCGCTCCGCCGGCGGCCCAAGCCCCGCTGTCCAACCATTGCACCTGCGGAAGGGAGTCACAGAGGATTGAAGCTGTATTATGCATGTATACGACTTAAACTTGTGGCTGCTCTGATGGCGCCACCTATGCGGTCGCCGCCGTGGAGCCACCATCAAGGTACGCACAGTACGCCTAGCACATGCGCTCTGCGACGCAACGCAATAAGGGTGCGTTGCCCCAGAGACAAAAAAGGGAATGAGGACATGTGGCCTTCTGGGCCGAGGTCAGCCTTGTACAGACGGACGCCAAGTTCAGTATTTAAACACTAAATGTATAGCTTCTTGTTTTTGAAAACCCATGGCTTTGATTAAAAGGTTAAGGTGCGAACAAAACAGGACAAACAAAGACACACGTGTGTCTTTTTTCGTCCTGTTTTGTTCGCGCCTTTAACCTTTAAATCGATATGAACCAACTAGCCCATACCAAAGTTTTATTGAGTTCCATGGCTTTGTGTTGTTCCTCTGGGTTGCACATGCAGCTAGGCAACACCCCCACGAACTAGCAAGATTTTACTACCCGCAATATAAAGGCTTGGCGCACGTGCGGAAAAGTCTTGCACTTGCGGTTCCCCGCGACAAACGATGCATAGAAGCAAAGAGCTAAAATCATAGGTTGTTGACATGTTGTTTTTTGTTTTTGTTTGTGTGGCACGAGCATGTTAAAAGCTAATGACAATCAGTATGGTGTTTCACTTACGCATTCATTCTGCATTTAACAATTTCAGAGAAACTAAGCCAGAAATTAATCTCCTTCTATTGGGCCGAGGGTTATCACTGAGTGTTTGGTGTCTTAATGAGTTTCAGCATATCAGCCATAAAACGCTACATATTAACATGCGTGAACCCCGGATAATTCCGCAGGAGCCTGACGGTGCTTTGGAAGGCAAACTATGTGACAATTACTTTATAAATTGCAATAATATTTTAATGAGATTTTGTATCCATTAGGCTTTGACTGAACGGAAAGAAAGACCATGAAACCATTTCCCAGGTTTTTAAAATAGTGACCCCAATAAATCCTGAAGGTTCACACAACCCCGTAAGAGTGTCAGTTTTCGTTCCAGTTCTTCGAATGTTATATTAAAAAAAAGAGTTTCAAAACAGGTGTTTTATTTCCCGCTCAACTCAGTGGCGAAATGAGAAATCAAGAGTGCCGTAGCATAGGATTTCACCGGAACCGGAATCCAGCCTTGTTGTTTGTTTATTTTGGGCTGAAGGGAATGAGTTAAGGCGTCCAGCCTTCCCACCGCTCCTCACGCAGGCGCCTGCTTCGTTTACTGCGCAACAGATGTCGCATGGTACTCTACATTATTAGAATTCAGCAATCTCAGTCACGGCACGCACAAATGCACCGACGAAATATTGGAAGATGCACCGACGAAATAATGGTTGACAAGCGCTGTCCGTTCGTGACGCAGTGCTCTTACCCAATGCGTGTATTGGATCCAGACTTGTCCGGTACTGCTCATTACAAATCAATCAAATTACTCGTAATCAATTACATTCAAGTGTAATTTCGAATAATTTGGCTGCTTTTATTAGACGATAAACGCAAATGTAGTTAATAACTTTCGGAAGTGAAAAAAATACTTGTAACCGTTACGTTGCAGTCAAACTGCTCACATCACAGGAAGGAGGCGGTATTCGCTGGAGATATGATGACATAATTTTATGAGGATATGACCCAAGCATGTTTGCTTCATAAATAGTTTGACCATGTCTAAAGAGAGTTTTCATATGATTAATGTGACCTGATGCAAGGAAAGCGCACCTCAGACATCGACTGCAGACTGTCTTCCCTATCACGCATTAGCCGCGTGACTACGGCTTTAGTGCGGACAATTTACATACCGATATGTTAAATTTCGAGGGAAGACTGTAAATTCGGAGTTCTCTAAAAAAAACGCCTATCGATGCCAAGTTTGGTGGGTGATGTAAAACAACGTGCGCCTTTATAAACCGTTAACACATTCCTCCCTCTTAAAAATAAATTCAAAATCTGTCTGACAGCATTGGCGCTACACTTTGGTGCCCGGATAACTAAATACCAGATAAGTCCAAAGCTAAGGCATTACAAAAGGGCTAATCTCCTTGTCACACGCAGTATAAGTGCGCTTTGCATTTCCACGAGAAACCACAATTTTCCAGGTTCAAGACTTGGGAGATTTTCTGCGTGAAATTACATGGATGCGGAAGATGCAAGCTGGAACATTGCTGAAAACATCAAAGCTTTATGCTATCTTTTTTTATTAAATTTAGCTACCGTGACCAAGATGGAGCTCATTTGAGCCCACTGTGGCTTAACTTCCACCGCCAAATTTGTACACGGAAGCTTGCCCTCCCCTTCCTGATGTCGCCCTTTGTTTTCACTAGCTTCCTATCAATGAACAAAGGGATGGTCTACCAAAAGCGGTGGATTGAGAATATAATATTAATAATAATATTAATAATAATAACATTAATCAATGAATCACTCAGTAGTTTTTATTCAAGTGTCCAGGAACAACCTTGCGGTCTTGGTACAGGTTTCACTCAGTAAACATGTCAGGCATAACAAAGCATAAATCAATAGTCCAGACAACACGCACAAAGGAAAAACCCTAAAACAAAAATGCACTAAATATTTACAAGAATAAACACAAAGCCGAATACCTTCTTTGATGTAAATGTATGTAAAATAAAAACTGCATGAGTGTGTGAAAAATATAAAACCATTTTTGTCTTCTGGCCATGATGGTATACCCTATACCATCGGTCCTCTTAAAGGCATACAGTGCCATATTTTTTACTGTTCTCGTACACATTTTCAGCAAATGCATAAAGAATGAAGTGTTTCCCGCCTTGTGGAAAACGGCACTTGTACCTGCGCATATGTTTGGTCCCAAAACAAATGTGTCGAATCTGCAGACCTACGTCTCTTCTTTGCACATTTTCAAAGCTCTTAGAAATAGCATTACACAAAATACTGTCATTTATTCTTAAGCATAATCTTATCCCTAACCAACATGGGTTTATGGCGGGTCGCTCGACTACGACTAATCTTATCTGTTTCATGCCAACCGCTGCTCAAGACGTCGCTAACAGAATCCAGTTTAATGTTATTTACTTTGACTTAAGGAAAGCACACGTAGTAGATTGCGTTGAAAAACTACAGAATACACAGAAAGAATAAAACACGTAAAGAACGAACACAGACACACACAGTCATGGGCATCTCATAAATGTTCGTTGCTTATTGAATGAACTGTGCGTGTCTGCGTTCGTCTTTTACGCGTGTTTTCTTTCTGTGTATTCTTAAGTAAAGCGTTCGACGTTGTTAATCATAAAATAATTTTGGCAAAACTACAAAAGCTAGATATTCCCAATTCATTGTTTTCATTGCTCAAAAGGTATTTGCGTGACCGGAAGTGCTTTGACAGCTCGAATGGTGATTCTTCTGATACTTATGTGGCGACAACGATTGTACACATCGCGACACTGTTAGCGCGAACACGACATCGGTGCATTTTCGCATTTTACTTCTAAATAGTATAAGCGAGCACGAACTTTTATCGCTTACATTATAGAACTACATGAGCTCTTTCCGTAGCAATGATAACTTGGATGACATCCCTTGGTTTCAAAGAGAATAACTGGAAAACCGGCGATCGCTTGTTCGCGCTAACAGTGTCGCGCTCTGTACCTCAAGGTTCCGTTCTCGGACCTCTTCTATCTTTAGTTTTTGATAAAGATATTTCGAGTGTGAATCTTCACTCTTCTTTTCTTCAGTTCGCAGACGATATTAAGATGTTTATGGAGGTACGAGAAGACCGGCGTTGTGTTCTGCTACAGAGAGATGTTAACGTTTTTGAAAAATGGTGTAGAGAGAATGACCTTAAGATAAATAGCTCTAAAATGAAAGTCGCTTCGTACACTCATGAGACACATAACATTGTATTTCTATATGTTATTCAGACATACCTTTTGGAACGTATGAACAGAATCAAAGATCTTGGAGTGGTCTTTGACAGCACCTTACACTTCTCAGTCATGTTGATCACATAGTGAACGCAGCTCTGCGCACGCTCGGGAGTGCGTGCCGCATCACAGAGAGTTCATTAACCCCTGCACGTTTCTCAGGCTCTACGGCGGATTGTGTCCACCACACCTCGAGTACGATTCTTTTGTGTGGAATGGCATTTGTGCCACAAATCCCTCAGAAATAGAACGGGTTCAAAAGAACTTTCATTAAATTAATAAAAATCGTTACTCAGCGTGCTTTGTGCCCACCACTACTGATATCCCTGTTCTAGTCCAGCGTAGCTTGGCACTACCTACCCTGCGTCGTTGGAGAGAACTTGTCGATATCTTATTTTTACACAAATTTATCCACGCCGTCACTGATTGCACGGTATCGGCCCGTCTAGAGTACTCTTCAAAATTCCTCTAAAAATAACAAGACAAAATGGGTCCTTCTGCAATGGGAGTTTACTTAACCCTCACGATCCTGTGTCCAGACTTGGGCATACTTATAATTCCTATTTTTATGAAAGACTCGATGTATTTAACAATGATGCGCTGCAGTTTGTAAAAACGTTAAAGGTTATCACTTAAATTTAAACTCTATGCACTAACATGCGCTGTTCATAGCCGAATTCGATACCTTGGCTTGCTTTTTTCCCTATCTAACGATTGGTGCTGGCGGTAGTGTCATCAAGCTTGAAGATGCATTCCCAGAGGCAACCTGCGAGGCATTAGTTGAAGGGGTTGCGTGATGCTTAAAAAGGGACTAGAAGTTGTGTGCAAAACGTTTATAAACGTCTGTCATCCAGTTTTCTTGTGAGTCCAGCAAGGTGATCTTTCCTCTGCCTTTTGTGTGGGATCGAGAGCGAACATACTTCCAGAATTCTTTGGGATTTTTAGTTAGGTGCAACGCGACGGAATCCATGTACGCCTGATGATCACGTTTAACAACTTCTTTGCAGAGAGACCCAAAACGCCTAAATTTTGATTTAATTTTGGTTAGTCTGTTCTTTTTAAACTTACTGTGAGCGCGTAATTTCTTATTCATTAAATTATTTAATATCGTGGGAGAACCAGAGGGGAAACTTCGAACCTAATGTTTTACGTAACGTGATGAATTGATTCATTCCACCTCGAACGATGGCAGTGAAATCGTGAACGTGCTGGTCAATGTCAGAGCACAGAATGATTGAGGAACAATCGTACTTGGAGAAATTATCGTACAAACTAACATAATCTTCAGCAGAAAAATTGTCTCTATTCACTTCAGGATGTCTCCGCGAATCACGTCTCATGCCCTCTCGGACAGGTATACAGAACTACAATGGGGAAAGATATCTGTCGGGGGGACCAAGCCTGACGTACCCTCAGTTACATTTATACAGTCTAGATTTTCGAAACAGCAACAACACCACCGCCGCCACCACCACCACCAACAACTTCAACAACACTACTACTACTACTACTAAGTAGTAGTAGTAGTAATAATAATAATAGTTTACATTTTACAGAAATTGTGGAGCGGCAGGAAAAAAACTTCAATACGAAGGCTCTGCCCGATCGGCAGTGGTACAAATCACTTTGTGCAAACAATACGCAGTAGGCACCAAAAAACTTTATTAGAGCAATAAAATTAAGAAGAAGAATTAAGTAAGTACAAAATCCACATTATATGTTTAATCATTCAAGAAAAGAGAGAGTTTAACGAAAATAATTCATGGTTTATATTTATCTCAGCTGTTGAAGAACTGTGGGTCTATATCTCTAACCAGTTGGTTGTCCATAATTTCCTCTGAATCTAAAAACCCTCAATATTCATTGTGGCGGTTCACGTAAATTATATAAGTTTGTTCTAATGAAACTACTTTGTTAAAATTGAAGTTCCAGCGCTTTTTTGTTTGTTCTGGATACTGACGCATAGTTTGTAATCATGTTAGTTATGAATGTGTATTATTTACAAATTATAAAACATGATATCAGTGTGAGAATCATAAGGGGCATTGTAGAAAGCTCTCGACATATGTTTCTGAAGAAGGTAAATTTTTAGCAAGATCGGTTTTTCTGTTTGCACCCCATTCAAGGCTGCAACAATCTAAGTGGGGTGAAAAATAAAGCATTATAAATAATTATTTCAACAATTGAAACATTTGAACTGTGGTGGTACAATAATCCGAGAACACGGAGAAAATTTGAAATCAAATAATTTATATCACCCTCCCATGACACACACACACACAACACACACACACACACACACACACACACACACACACACACACACACACACACACACACACACACACACACACACACACACACACACACACTCTCTCTCTCCCTCTCTCTCTCTCTCTCTCTCTCTCTCTCTCTCTATATATATATATATATATATATATATATATATATATATATATATATATATATATATATATATATATAACTGAGAAGAAAAAACCCCAGGTGAAAACAGCAACAGCGGACGGTTTGCAGTCAAATGCAAAGGTGCAAGATTCTTCGACGTTTCTGGCAGGAGTCTGGCATTCGTTCATGCTATAAGTTAGATATAGCATGAACCATCCTAATGTAAATAATATCTTAAGAAGACATTATAACATTCTTGAACAAAGCGAGCGCCTTAAACGCGCGTTTCGATCCCCTCTGGGTAGTCCTCCGACGATCGCGTAACCTCAAAGACGCGGTAGTAAACTCCCGGATAAATTGATCGCCACTACCTAACGAATGTATGCCTTGCATGCACCCAGGATGTCTGATCTGTAAACAGATGCAGCACACAATCACGGCCAGCAGCACGCATTAGCAGTTCTCAATTAAAATTAAAGGGTACTTAACATCTGCCTCGTCGAATGTCGTGTACTTATTCGAGTGTACGGTATGCAAAATGAAATACATAGGGCAGACTAGAACGGCATTTCGACTGCACTTTAATGATCACAAATCTCACGCCATAAATCTTCCGACACTGCCTCTATCCAAACATCTCGCTCTCCCAGAACACTCGTTTGATAAATTGTCAGTGACGCTCCTAGAATCTGGATTTAAATCACATCGCGAACGTGAACAGCGTGAATCCTACCTAATTTACCGATTCAACGCAATTAAACAAGGAATAAATGAAAGCCCCGGTATTCTGGCATCGATTGAAATGCTAACAGACGAATAGCAACAGCGATCAGGGGACATTTGTTTAGGTCCCAGACCTTACTGGTAGCAGTGGTACTGTGTTTGTGGCCGGAACTGGACCATCACCTTTTCTCTTTTATTTCCAGGCTTTGATATTCATGTTCTTTCCTTTTATTTCTTGGTTTAACATTGTTCCCTTCCAGGTCTGACGCATGCATGCCCCACAAAACAACCCAAATAACCGTGCCGTGTTTTTTTTTTGTACAGTATTTTAGTTTGCGCGTGTAACTCGTCTATTGTACGCTATCGTCCAGGTCACCCCTCCCCGCCCGGACACAAAGTCACCCTGCGCCCCTCTACAGAAGCTACAACCGCCATCCCACCGTCCTTGAAACTTGGCCCCGACCGTCAAGCTCGCTTGCACCTTTGCATTTAATTGCACTATAATAAAAAGCGTCTTCACCCGGATACGAACTGCCCCACGCTTCCCTCTCACGCTTCCCTCTCACCGTCATCCCGCCGAAATTTGGACCCGACCGTAGCATTGTATAAACGTCTGCCCATCCGGAACTCTTCCTACGGTTCTTTGGAAACTCCAACCGTCACCCCGCCGTTTTTGAAACTTGGACTTGACCGTAGCATTGTATAAATACCACCCGCGTTCATCTGTAAAAGTTGGGGGAGGAAGTGGCCGAGTGGGCTAACGCGTCTCAGCTCGGAGCGTGGAGCGAAAGCTTGCGCTGGGAACCTCCTGGGTTCGATTCCCCACCGCCCCCGCCCGTTTCGATCTGGATGAGTTTCGTACCGGCACGCGTTCGTGTGATCACTACTGCGTGATGCACGTTAAAACTCCCAGGTTAGCGGTTGTACAACACTGGATAAATTTCTCATCTACAGCTAAGAGACCGATTACCCGTTGAGGCGCATCTCCCCATCAAGGCTGTATAAACATAAAGAGCAAACCAATTTTTTTTTTTTTTCTGTAAAAGTTCTTCCTGACGAAGGCCGGACTCCGGCCGAAACGTCAAAGAATAAACCGTCCGTTGTTGCTGTTTTCACCAAGGGTTTTTTCTTCTTAGTTATATACCCATGCCTATATATATATATATATATATATATATATATATATATATATATATATATATATATATATATATATATATATATATATATATATATATATATATACACTAAGTGATTTAAAATTACTTTTTTAGAAGACTTGAATTAAATAAGGTTGGTCTGATCATTTAAACTTGTTTATTTTTAGAGCGAAAAGCAATGGCTTTGTTTTGTTAGTGTTAACGCCCTTTCTATTATCCTGTGCACATTTCCCTAACCTTAATAAGTAAAATTGTGACTTACGCAAACTTTATAATAATTTCATTTCGTGAACGTGATATTTTTTTTTGTCGTCATATTTTTTTTTGTTGTTTGAGGAGGAGAGAAATATGCTGGTGTCGTCACCCTATATTACGAATTTATGTAGTAGTTTGTAATCCGGTGGTTCTAATCCAATCATGGGCATTACAAAAAAAATAAGCAGTTCTTGAACCGTAAGGCAAACGTTATTTTGCTTCTTCCTGTCTTAGGGTTTAAGATAATGGAGCCCATCTGCCATTTTCAGAATCTTAAGTAATACAAAATAACAGTTAGTTTTTCGAGTAAAAAGCCAGTTACTTTTCTCTCAAGTAATCTAATTTCACTGCTTTTTAACCGACAGTCATTGTAATTGTAATTGATTACATTTTTAGTAACATGTACTATCGCGGACAATATGAGCTGAAACAGCGCTCCGGCCTGTGCACGGTACTACCTGCGCCGCCTGTCGCATCGCTCCGCAAACACGGCGCACCCTGAGGCCGAGATAAATTCTCACTTGCGCTCACTGCGCCGCTGCGCTCTTCCGGCCGTCTGCTAGCGAAAATATTGGCCGACGGAACCACCATCACGATGCCTGTGCAGTGCAGCCCAATGTTCACGTTTTCAGCTATCATGCATTTCAGTGCATTTCAAGAAAGCGCCGAAGTGGAAAATGCGTTGTCACGCTCGTATCTCCTCGAAGAGCGCTGCCTGACGCAGCTGCCTTGGCCCCCAAAAGGAGCCGATCTGAATATCATCGAACACGTTTGGGGGCGCATCAAGGTAGCCATGTCACGGCGTCCCCTCCACCGCGCCACTGCCGACGAATTGAGGGAAGCGGTGAGAGGTGAATGGGAGATGCTTCGGGCCGAGCCAGACTTCTTGGCCGTGGACCGGTATTAACTTCTTTCGTAAGTTTTACTGCGCCTCAGGACCCCTGAACCGGACCTCTGCCGATTGGAACAAAGCTTGCTGCTACGATTGCGACGCACTGTTTGACGCCGTTAACCGGCGCATACTTTTGAGTGGTGCATCCTTGATCCCGATCTTCTTGTATAGTGCAGTTGAACTTCCACGCCGACTATTAATCTTTTGTGTCTGACACTGTCCTCTGCGAATATTATTTCGATGAACTTTCAAGCTCCTTCTCCTGGCAAATATATGACTGTTAGCTGCACTTTATTAAGACTAGGAATTTGTAAATAAAACACTGGTGTCTTGTCAGCACTTATTTTGTTTGAAACAAACACGTGGGCCCAGTAACAAGGAAATATTATTTTTGAACCTTTTCATACCAATCCAGGTTACAAAACCTCCTCAATAACATGTATGGATACCGTTGTTTCTTTTTTATACGGCTGTGCTCAATAAAAAAAGGAGATAAAAAGTAAATACCTTGAAGCCGGCCTAAATCCCGTATACAAATTTTGGCCTTTATTTTACGATGTCCTACTTTGTGCATGCACTTCGTAAAAAAAAAGAAACCTACAACGTTTTTTATATGACTTCAAAAGAACGATAATCGCAGCTGCAATTTAAGATACTTCGACATTTTTTCTTCACCAGTCAGTTTTTTCTTCGTGATTCTACACGATAGAATGAAGTAAATCAGTTCCAAAAGAGGGACGACAAGTGTAATCTCTTGACCCCCCCCCCCCTCCCCTGCCGCCCTACCACACACATGCCCGCTGTCGCACCCGCCGTCTCGCTAGCAGACGGCCGGAAGAGCGCAGCGGCGCAGTGAGCGCAAGTGAGAATTTATCTCGGCCTCAGGGCTCGCCGTGTGTGCGGAGCAAGGCGACAGGCGGCGCAGGTAGTACCGTGCGCCGGCCGGAGCGCTGTTTCAGCTCATATTGTCCGCGATAGTACAAGTCGAACTTGATCAAACTGACGTGGCGTAGTACTGAGGGATGCATCACAGTGAAAAGGGGGAGCTTTGCGAGGTTATTTGCGAAATAGTTCACATCTTACAAATTCTATACTTAATATTAGGCTTTTGACTTTCCAAACTCCAGCGCTAATTGTATTTTTTACCCAGAAATTGTGACGCAGTTAGTGAAATGTGTATCACAAATTATTGTATGATCCCTCTAAGAATGCCTCACTCCAACTTGCTCGACACTGGGTGGCACCTACTACCACTATTTGAATTAATCAAAGTCGCTACAAACAGGTGACATAGTAGGCTAAAGAGGAAATGTAATAACTTTTTTACTTTAGTATATACCGCTTAAAAATATTCTCTGAATTCGTGACCCACGAAACACACGTTATTTTCGCCTCACGCAATGTCAGTGACGGAAAACGTTCGAGGAAAATTACACCATCTTCCCGGAGGGAACCATGGGGTGATGCGAGACAACGCGATCGTAATTAACTTTTTCCCTTCTTGACTGATTTCTTTGAGCCGGCCGGATTTGGGCTGCGGCGGACGCGAGCGGCCGAGAAACGCTAGCAGACGACAGCCGCAGAGTTCCGGGGAAAGCCCACCCCACTGGAAAGCCCCTGACGTGGCGCTGCGACCTGCGCGCCCATAACTATCCTCCTTTCACTCCTCCGGGGGAACGCGCGCAGCGCGCTATCGCTGCTTATATTCACACTTGAAGGAGAGGAGACTAGAGGAGGATGCGTTGCGCGCGCGGTGTGAGTAGAAGCGAACGCACGCGCAGTGCACGCAGCTGGTAGAGAGAGAGCGGAGAGAGTAACGCGCAGCTGTTGGAGAGAGGGAAGGAGGAGAGCCGCATGCGTAGTGTGAGTGCG
Organism: Ixodes ricinus; assembly: GCA_037355805.1. NCBI lineage: Eukaryota > Metazoa > Arthropoda > Arachnida > Ixodida > Ixodidae > Ixodes > Ixodes ricinus. The sequence continues at coordinate 12,765 of JAZHYW010069278.1, forward strand.
GACTACGACGCCGAGGGACATAGACCCGAGCAAGAGATGCTCCGCATCT
>JAZHYW010069279.1:0-10155 GCA_037355805.1 Ixodes ricinus
ATCTATGGCAGGAGTGGCCAGGTTTACGTGGGGTTAGAGCCCCAGACAAAACTAAAAAAGTATCAAGAGCCGCAGGAAAAGAAAAGAGGGATGGGGAAGGCTACTTTTAAGAAGAAACGATATGGAAGGAACAGTCCTTTCCAAAGGGGACAATTATAACTTTTTACTACAACAAATAATACCAAGCAGCAGAACGTTACTTCGACCGCTAAGCAAAAATGAATGCCTCAGGGGCAGTGGCTGGTTCGCTATCCAGCCACTGCCCCTGACGCCCTGCTATGCGTATACGGTTCGAAATTCTTTCTAGAACAATAAAGGAAACAGTGTCACTGGACACAGCAATGTGTCAAATAGCAGTCCCAGCTGTCTGTACGTGGTGTAGTATAAGGTGTCCAAGACTGGGAGCTTTTTTTTTTAGATTCTGGGACTTTATTTTTGGAACATTGAAGGGGAAAGGGGCCCGCTCACGTGGGAGCCGCGAGCCGCACTTTGACGCGCGAAGAGCCGCATACGGCTCGCGAGCCGCGTATTACACTGCCTGATCTATGGCTTGATTTCGCTTTTCCATCGACTGCGGCTTCCCAAGGTTCCACGTGGCGATTGGATTCGCAGAGCTGATCGTCATTACTACCTCATTCTTGCGTTTTTATGTGAGTGCGTATCGCACACAGAGCTACCTCAAGGGCAAATTTCAGTAATTATTGAGTTGGCATTTCCTCTCGTCGCTGGCAAGTGTGCTGGTAAGAATTTTTTGCGCGAAAAATTTGTCGGATAAATCTAACCATAATACACAAAAAATTAAAGACTTAAAATTCTCGTAATGCCGAATTAGAGAGAGGCTCCTGAGGAGGGGAGGGAGGGGGAGGGGGAGGAGGAGGAGGGGCATACCCTCCCTCCGTACCCTCCTATTTCTAAATTTTCCCCGCCAAATGTCCCGATAAATTTAGCGGGGAAAATTGTTCCGGTAAATTTAGTGGGGGAAATTTTTCCTTTAAATTTAGAGGAGGAAAAGTTTCCACTAAAATTAGCGGGGAAATTATTCCGCTAAATTTAGAGGAGAAATTATTCCGCTAAATTCAGTGTGGAAATCTTCCACTAAATTTAGTGGGAAAATTTTCCACTAAATTTAGCGGGCAAATCTTTAAGCTAAATTTAGCGGGGAGGTTTTCCGGCTATATTTAGCGAGGGAATTTTTCCGCTAAATTTAGCGGAGAAATTTTTGCGCCAAAGTTAGCGGGGAAATATTTTTGCTAACTTTAGCGGGGAAATTTACCTATAACGCAACGCGCAGTTAAGCCGACGCCGACGCAAACGACGGCGACGGCGAAGCCGCCCAAGCCGGAAACGGGCGCCTAAGAGCTGCGCTCTAAAATGACGTAGTGATGGTATGTCTGGTTTGATTTGCGATATAAGGAATAAAGAAATAATAAAGCAAAAAGTCACACAGTTCATTGCTTCATATCAAGTCAGTCTATATTATTGGATCACAAATGCTCCTACACTTTAGGCTCGGTAGTGGATGTAGCCGCTAGTCACCCCCCCCCTTTTTTTTCTTTTTTTTTAAATATGTCACGTATGTGTTTATTTGTGGGCCACCTTGAAGGCTTTTCAATGGGTTAACACGAATATTTTTAATATGGGTGGCTTCAAGATATTTTTATCTTGGAAACCTTGAGTATTTTTATACAAATTCGAGAAGAAACATTTTTATATCAGTTAGCTTGAACAATACTTAACAATACAGACGTCTTTTTTGCTCTACGAACTTCATCCGTTTTACCTTGAACACCTGTTCTCATTGCTGGAATCTGCAGCCATGGAAGCAGATTTTGAAGGAACAGCGGATGGCATGAGTAGCTTCAAAAGGATTGGATTGCCCTTTTCGGAGGCGCAGTGGGGGACGGCGGGTGTATCACTGGGGCGCGTGATAACCCACCCGGCCCTCCCATTTACGCCACGTCGCGGCGACAGTCTGCGGATGGCTCATTAAAATACGTTAGCCCCCCTGCCCCTCCCCCCCCGCCCCCGTGCGGCACCCCATCGGCGGGCCAAACCTCGCCGTCCCCCCGTTGCACCTGCGGAAAGGGAGTCCCAGAGCATTGAAGCTGTATTACATGTATACGACTTAAACTTGTGGCTGCTGTGATGGCGCCACTATGCGGTCGCCGCCGTGGAGCCACCATCAATTCAGGTACTGTACGCACAGTACGCCTAGCACAGTGGTGCTCAAACTCATTTGAGCCTGGGTGCCAGATATGCCGCACCGGAAAGATCGAGGGCCAGCATAAAACCGAGTGGGGGGGGGGGGCGAAGCGAGGCGAGGCGAGAGAACCTGTGAACCTGCCAGTGACGTCTTTAGATTTGATTTGTTTACCTGACCTGATGTGATAACAAGAATTCAAATGACACCGCCCCGACAACGTGCTGGCATTTTTAATAGAACAAACAAAAGAGCAAGTACACGGTAGTTCCCGGTGCTCAATTCACTCAGAAATTAACCAAACTAAACATGTCTCTAAATAAACCAAAGAGCAATAAATTAATTTGACAGATTTTGATTTCCTGGCAGTTTTTATTACAACAGTCGAACAAATACTTGTCTTTTAAAGAGATCCTGAACCAAACATTTTAGTGTCCATAATCCGTGGCGCACGATCCTCCACGAGCCAGTAGCCGGCGGTAGTGCGCGAGACACACGCAACCAACTTGACGTCATGGTCCTCCATTCACGTTTAGAATGACAGTGGAATGTCTGTACTCCGGGGAAAAAGAAAATAAGGACAGGTTTCCTTATCTCCACATTGAGGTCTGGTGTAAAAGGTAAGCGATTAATTGGTCTAACAAGCCCGTAGCTTTCACTTGTGGAGATGAAAAGCCTAATCTCATCTTAGGAGTGAACGAAGGACTATGACGTCAGTTGCGTTGCATGGTCTCGCGCACACCGGTGGCTGCTGGCTCGTGGAAAAGTCGTGCGCCACTATGGTCACTAAAATGTTTGGTTCAGTATCTCTTTAATGGTGATATTTGTTTGAAGGCGAGAATCCCGAGCTCGTAGCATTCTTTTTTGACAGTTACTCCTGTTGATCGACAGCTCGCGCAACCGAGATGCAACCTTCAACGAATAGCTCGCGCTAGCAGCCCAGTAGCAGAGTTCTTGCACTTTACAAAAGCTGGGAAGCAAAAGATCAAAGCGAAACAAAGGGCAAAGTAACACAGATAAGTATAAACTATGAATATGTTAAAAGAGCCGAGCTACTTTTCGAGCGGAAATGAATTGAAGCCATGAGATTACTATGGAGCATTCCATTTCTAGCGCTCGAGACATGTGAACAGGGCCTGCGGGCCGCGTCCCAGCGAGTGGCGGGCCGCATGCGGCCCGCGGGCCGCATGTTTGAGACCCCTGGCCTAGCACATGCGCTCTGCGACGCAACGCAATAACGGTGCGTTGCTGAAGAGACAAAAAATGGAATGAGGACATGTGGCCTTCTGTGCCGAGGTCAGCCTTGTACAGACGTACGCCAAGTTCAGTATTTAAACACTAAATGTATAGCTTCTTGTTTTTGAAAACCCATGGCTTTGATTAAAAAGTTAAAAGGTGCGAACAAAACCACAAAACAGGACGAAAAAAGACACGTGGTGTCTTTTAGAGCGGCAGCTCTTAGGCGCCCGTTTCCGGCTTGAGCGGCGTCGCCGTCGGCGTCGCGTCGTCGTCATCGCCGTGGCGTAACCGCGCGGTGCATCATGGGAAATATCCCATAATGCACCGCGCGGAAAGGAGGAGGGAGGAGGAGGATGGAGGAGGAGGAGGAGGAGGGAGGAGGAGGAGGGAGGAGGAGGGAGGAGAAGGGGAGGAGGAAGGGAAGGAGAAGAGGGGGAGGGAGAAGGAAGGGGAGGAGGAAGGAGGAGGAGGATGTGGAGGAGGAAGGGGAGGAGGAGGAGGAGGAGGGGATGAAAGGAAGCGGGGGAGAAGGAAGGGGAGGAATAAGGAGGAGAGGAGGAAGGAGGAGGAGGGAAGGGAGGAGAGAGGAGGAGGGGAGGGAGGAGGAGTATTTGGTAGGATGAGGAGTTGAGGAGGAGGGAGGAGGAGTCTACCTCTCCTCAGTACCCTTCCCTCCTCCTCCTCAAGAGCTGCGCTCTAGTTCGGCGTTACAGGGAGTTGTAAACGGCTTTCATTTTTTTTCGTCCTGTTTTGTTCGCGCCTTTTAGCCTTTTAATCGATATGAACCAACTAGCCCATACCAAAGTTTTATTGAGTTCCATGGCGTTGTGTTGTTCCTCTGGGTTGCGCATGCAGCTAGGCAACACTCCACGAACTAGCAAGATTTTACTACCCGCAATATAAAGGCTTGGTGCACGTGCGGAAAAGTCTTGCACTTGCGGTTCCCCACGACAAACGATGCATAGAAGCCAAGAGCTAAAATCAAAGGTTGTTGACATGTTTTTTTTTGTTTTTGTTTGTGTGACACGAGCATGTTAAAAGCTAAAGACAAGCAGTACGGTGTTTCACATGCTCATTCATTCTGCATTTAACAATTTCAGAGAAACTAATCCAAAATTTAATCTCCTTCTATTGGGCCGAGGGTTATCACTGAGTGTTTGGTGTCTTAATGAGTTTCAGCATATCAGCCATGAAACGCTACTTATTAACATGCGTGAACCCAGGATAATTCCGCGGGAGCCTGAGGTGCTTTGGAAGGCAAACTATGTGGCAATTACTTTATAAATTGCAATAATGTTTTAATGAGATTTTGTATCTATTAGGCTTTGACTGAACGGAAAGAGAGACCATGGAAACCATTTCCCAGTTTTTTTCAAGATAGTGACCCCAATAAATCCTGAAAGTTCACAGAACCCCGTAAGGGTGTCAGTTTTTGTTCCAGATCTTTGAATTTTATACTAAAGAAAAGAGTTTCAGAACAGGTGTTTTATTTCCCTCTCGACTCAATGGCGAAATGAGAAAGCAAGAGTGCCGTAGCATAGGATTTCACCGGAACCGGAATCCAGCCTTGTTGTTTGTTTATTTTGGGCTGAAGGGAAAGAGGTAAGGCGTTCAGCCTTCGCACCCTCCTCCCGCAGGCGCCTGCCTCGTTTACTGCGCAACAGGTGTCGCATGGTACTCTACATTATTAGAATTCAGCAATTTCAGCCACGCACGCACAAAGCGCACCACGAAATAGTGGAAGATGCACCGACGAAATAATGGTTGACAAGCGCAGTCCGATCGTGACGCAGTGCTCTTATCCAATGCGAGTATTGCATCCAGACTTGTACGTACTGCTCATTACAAATCAATCAAATTACTCATAATCAATTACATTCAAGTGTAATTTCAAATAATTTTGGTGCTTTTATTAGACAATAAACGCAAATGTAATTAAAAACTTTCGGAAGTGAAAAAAATACTTGTAACTCGTTACGCCGCAGTCAAACTGCTCACATCATAGAAAGGAGGCGGTATTCGCTGGAGATATGATGACATAATTTTATGAGGATATGACCCAAGCATGTTTTCTTCATATATAGTTTGAACATGTGTAAAGACAGTTTTCATATGACCACTGTGACCTGATGCAAGGAAAAAGCGCACTCATTCATCTAATGCAAACTGTCTTCTCTAACACGCATTAGCCGCGTGACCACGACTTTAGTGTGGACAGTTTACATACCAATATGTTGACTTTCCAGCGAGGGCTGTAAATTCGGAGTTCTCTACAAAAGCTGCCTATCGATGCCAAGTTTGGTGGGTAGTGCACAGCGACGCGCATCTTTATAAACTGTTAAAACATCTTTATAAACTGTTAAAAATTAAAAATTAAGTCAAAACCTGACTGACAGCACCAGTGCTACACTTTGGTGCCCTCGGATAACTAAAGGCCACATAAGTCCAAAGCTAAGGTGTTACAAAAAGGCTAATCTCCTTGTCACACGCAGTATAAGTGCGGTTTGCATTCCACTAAAAACCACAATTTTCCAGGTTCAAGGTTTGGGAGATTTTTTGCGTGAAATTATATGGATGCGGAAGATGCAAGCGGGAACATTGCTGAAAACATCAAAGCTTTATGCTATCTTGTTTTCTTAAATTTAGCTACCGTGACCAACATTGAGCTCCCGAAATACCGCATTTGAGCCCACTGTGGCTTAACTTCCACCGCCAAGTTTGTACAAGGAAGCTTGCCCTCCCTTCCTGATGGCGCCCTTGTTTTCACAAGCTTCCTATCAATGAACAAAGAAATGGTCTACCAAAAACAGCGGATTGAGAATATATTAATAATAATACTAATAATAATATAGCATCAATCAATGAATCAATCAGCGGTTTTTATTCAAGTGTCCAGGAACAACCTTGCGGTCCTGGTACAGGTTTCACTCAGTAAACATGTCAAGCATAACAAAGCATAAATCAATAGTCCAGACAACGCGCACAAATGACTAACCCTAAAACGAAAATGCACTAAACATTTAAAAGAATAAACACCAAAGCCGAATACACACAACAAGCTTGATGGCACTACCGCCAGCACAATCGTTAGATAGGGAAAAAGTAAGCCAAGGTATCGAATTCGGCTGTGAACAGCGGATGTTAGTGAATACAGTTCAAATTTAAGTGATAACGTTTAACGTTTTTACAAACTGCAGCGCATCATTGTTAAATACATCGATTCTTTCATAAAAATAGGAATTATAAGTATGCCCAAGTCTGGACACAGGATCGTGAGGTTAAGTAAACGCCCATTGCAGAAGGACCCATTTTGTCTTGTTATTTTTAGAGGAATTTTTAAGAGTACTCTAGACGGGCCGATGCCGTGCAATCAGTGACGGCGTGGATAAGTTTGTGTAAAAATAAGATATCGACAAGTTCTCTCCAACGACGCAGGGTATGTAGTGCCAAGCTACGCTGGACTAGAACAGGGATATCAGTAGTGGTGGGCACAAAGCACGCTGAGTAACGATTTTTATTAATATAATGAAAGTTCTTTTGAACCCGTCCTATTTCTGAGGGATTTGTGGCTTTCAAATGCCATTCCACACAAAGAACCGTACTCGAGGTGTGGTGGACAACAATCCGCCGTAGAGCCTGACGAAATGTGCAGGGGTTAATGAACTCTCTAGTGATGCGGCACGCACCCGAGCGTGCGCAGAGCTGCGTTCACTATGTGATCAGCCATTACTGAGAAGTGTAAGGTGCTGTCAAAGACCACTCCAAGATCTTTGATTCTGTTCATACGTTCCAAAAGGTATGTCTGAATAACATACAGAAATACAATGTTATGTGTCTCATGAGTGTACGAAGCGACTTTCATTTTACAAGCTGTTTATCTTCAGGTCATTCTCTCGACACCATTTTTCAAAAACGTTAACATCTCTCTGTAGCAGAACACAACCCCGGTCTTCTCGTACCTCCATAAACATCTTAATATCGTCTGCGAACTGAAGAAAAAAAGAGTTACGAATTACAGTCGAAATAATATCTTTATCAAAAACTAAAAAGCGAAGAGGTCCGGAGAACGGAAACTTGATGTACACCCGTTGTCGCCACATAAGTAGCAGAAGAATCACCATCTGGGAACTAAGTCAAAAGCTTACTTCCGGTTACGTAAATACCTTTTGAGCAATGAAAACAATGAATTGAGAATATCTTGCTTTGGCAATTTTGTCAATAATATTTTTATGATTAACAACGTCAAACGCTGTACTTAAGAATACGCGAGAAGAATAAAACACGTGGAAGGACGAACACAGACACACACAGTTCTGTCAATGAGCAACGAACATTTATGAGATGCCCATGACTGTGTGTGTCTGTGTTCGTCCTTTACGTGTTTTATTCTTTCTGTGTATTCTGTAGTCTTTTCAACGCAACGTACTACGTGTGATTTACTTAGAGTCAAAGTGAATCACATCAAGCTCGATATTCTGATAGCGACGGCGTGAGCAGCGGTTGGCATGAAACAGGTGAGATTAGTCGTGGTCGAGCGACCCGTCATAATTCCATGTTAGTTAGGGATAAGATTATGGTTAAGAATAAATGACAATATTTCGTGTAATGGTATTTCGAATAGTTTCAAAATGTGCAAGAGAAGAGATATAGGTTTGTAGTTCGACACATTTGTTTTGGGACCGACACATTCGCAGGTAGAACAAGTGCCGTTTTCCAGAAGGTGGGAAACACTTTATTCTTTATGCAGTTGCTGAAAATGTGTACGAAGAGGAAGAAATATTGCACTGTATGCCTTTAAAGGGTAACTGCAAAGAAAAAAAGTGTTTTTTTAAACAGCCTGTATGGGAAAAGCATGTCACAAAACAAATCTTACGCGAAAAAACAATTTTTTCTAGCAATATTTGCGCCACAGGACGTAATTTAGTCGGAGTCACAGCTTCTCCACATTTAAAACTCCCGCTCTTTCGACGCGCGCGGAGCGGCTGTAATACGTCACTCCGTGACGTATAGCAGCCACTACGTGACGTATAATACCAACTTTGTGGCGCGCGATTTAAAACGGACGAAATAGCCGCAAACTAAAATCAGTCTCGCGCAATAAATATTGCTGTAAAAAATTTTGTTTTTGGCAGAAAAAAGTTTTGTGACATGCTTGTCCCAATTAGGCTGTTTAAAAATAAACTTTTTTTCTTTGCAGTTACCCTTTAAGAGGAGAGAGGACTGAAGGAATACCATCACGGCCAGAAGACAAAAATGGTTTTATATTTTTGACACACTCATGCAGTAGCTCCTCATCAAAGAACGCACTACAAGATGCATTCCCAGAGGCAACCTGCGCGGCATTAGTTGAATTGGTGTGCAAAAAACAAAAAAGATATATATATATATATATATATATATATATAGTATATATATATATATATCGCTACCGAAGCTTCGGGTTCGTGGAGTTTTATTACATATGTGTCGGTTCGGAACCAGACCTTTTCGAGAAAAAGGTCTGGTTCAGGCTCGAAACCTCGACCTATATGTAATAAAACTCCACGAAAAGCTTCGAGGTACGTTTATTTCCTATGCACTTTTCGTCGTCCTACGCAACAGTATTTTTCTATATATATATATAGAGAGAGAGTGATTTATTACTCTATCTGAGTGATTTAAATTACTTTCTTTATGAGACGAATTAAATAAGGTTGGTCTGATCATTTAAACTTGTTTATTTTTAGGGCGAAAAATAATGGCTTTTTGTTTTGTGAGTGTTAACGCCTTTTCTATCATCCCGTGCCCATTTCCCTAACCTTAATAAGTAAATCGTGGCTTACGCAAACTTTATGATAATTTCATTTCATGAATAGGAGTTTGATCTTAAATTTTGTTGGCGTAAGCGTTTTTTTTTTTTGCCGTAAGATTGTTATTGTGGCTTGAGGAGGAGAGAAATATGCTGATGTCGTCACTGTATACTACAAATTTATGTAGTAGTTTGTAATCCGGTGGTTCTAATCCAATCATGGGAATTACAAGAAAGAAAAAAATTTTAAACCGTAAGGCACACGTTATTTTATTTCTTCTTGTCTTAGGGTTTAGATTACGGAGCCATCTGCCATTTTTAGAATCTTAAGTAATACAAAAATAACAGTTCGTTTTCGAGTTACGGCAAGTTAGTTTTTTCTCTCAAGTAGTCAAGTAATTCAATTTAATACTTTTCAGCCGACAGTCATTGTAATTGTAATTGATTACATTTTTTGTAACATGTACAAGTCTAACTGGATCCAATTGACGTGCTGCACTGAAGATGCATCACAGTGAAAAGGGGGGGGGATTTCGCAGGAGGTTATTTACGATATAGTCAGTTCACATCTTACAACTTTTATACAGAATTTGACTTTACTCCCTCCAGCGCTCTATTGTGTTTTTTTGTTGTCTTTTGACCCGAAATAATGTGACGCAGTTAGTGAGCTGTGAATCACAAATTATTGTATGGTCCCTTTAAGAAGGCCCTCACTCCAACTTGCTCGACACTGGGCGGCACCTACTACCACTATTTGAATTAACCAAAGTCGCTACAAACAGGTGACATAGTAGGCTAAAGGGGAAATTTAACAATTTTCGTAGTTTCAGTATATACCGCTTAAAAATATTCCTTTAAATTCGTAACCTACGAAACACACGTTATTTTCTCCTCCACGCAATGTCAGTGACGGAAAACGTTTGAGAAA